>BPLR01019852.1:0-13184 GCA_021605095.1 Caerostris extrusa
AAACCACTTTAAAACGTAAGTCCCGGTCCTAATAGATCGTAGAGCGTTGCGGCGGCATTGTGACTCCGCGTCTGCAGCTTATCTTCAAGTTACACGCGCCCCTGGGTAATGCAAAGTGAGTAACGTCTGTGCAGCGCTTGCCTTAAGGCGTCCAAGACCAAGCTGTCTAAGTGTTTGCCAGCTACATTAGAACAATATATATATATATATATACTATGTGGAAGAAAGTGACGGACACAACACTATAACAACATAAACCCATATTTAATAAAATTAATAGGAGGTAGGGCCTCCTTTGGCTGCGATCACAGCTGCAACCCTTCTGGGCATGCTTTCCACTAAATTAGCCATAGTGGCAAGAGGAATTTCCTTCCAAATGTTTAACAGGGGAAGTTCCATAGTTCAGGCATGCTTTTTGGGATTGGGGGTGCAGGCCCTCAACCGACGGTCCATCTGTCCCAGAGATGTTCAATTGGGTTAAGATCAGGCTCTGCGCCGGCCACCCATGCGTTTAACGTTGTTGTTCACATACCAATCAAGCGTCCTCCTTGCAACATGGCATGTTGCGTTGTCGTCTTGATACCAGCAATCATCCATACCGTACGTTGCCCACAAGGTAGGGAAGGACATGATTGACGAGAATATCACAGTATCTATCGGCATTCATCGCACCATCAACCTTCTCCAGTGGGCCAGCCCCATACCAGGAGAAACAGGCCCATACCATCAATCCTCCTCCACCAAACTTTACAGTTGGGACGACACACTCGGGCAAAAGGCGTTCTCTTGGTAAACGCCGTACCCAAACAAGTCCATCGGAACGGAAAAGGGTAAATCATGACACGTCACTCCAAAGGACGCGTTTCCAGTCATCCAGAGTCCAAGTACGGTGGTCTTTGGCCCATCGAAGGCGCGCTTTCTTGTTGGTTTTCGTAATCAAAGGCTTATGGGCCGCCGAACGTCCAGTGTAACCTAACTTAACGGCCTCGATACGAAGAGTCTTGGTCGTAACGGCCACACCTGTGGCTTGTCTAAACTCATTAGCGATGTTATCCATGGATGTTTGACGGTTACTTCGAATCTCCCTGCCGAGCACTCGCCGGTCCCTGCTGGTTAGAACTGTAGGTGGTCCACTTCGGGGTTGTTCTGACAGTGTCCCTCAGTCTTGTTGCGACACACAACACGTGCTACAGTTGATTTTGAGCAGTTACGGAGACGGGATATCTCCCTAATTGACACCTTGGCAAGATGCAATCCAACCAACACACCTTTCTCAAACTCAGACAACTCTTCCCGTGACGGCATCTTGACAAAAAACAACTCTAGTCGACTCCACGGAATATTTATAGGATATGGCTGACACGTGATACCTATTATTGCGCATGTGTCAGCTATATTGTCGACTTTTCTACTTTTCGAGGGGTGTCCCGTCACTTTCTTCCAGATAGTATGTATATATATATATATATATATTTGGTATAACAACTAAACTTTACAATTTAGAATAAATTGCTTTTAATTAAGAAATAAATCATATTTATCTAATGAATCCTATAATATTTTTTTTTTCTGCTTTCATCCGTACGAAAGTATTCATGACATCCTCATAAGTGACTTCTTGAACCAATCGTGTTTCAGTGCTTAGTAATGCAAGTGCATTGCACTGTCTTGCTTCATACCTGCGCGTCAATAATTTTGCTCTCTTTTTCAGTGTGGAAAACTATCTTTCTCCAGAACAATGTGTTGCAGGAATACTTAGATAAATACGTAAAACCTATTTGGAAGGATGCAACGTAATAATCTCGTTTAGGATTTCATTTTAACATTAATTATTAGATTTTGGAGAAAAAAAAAAATTTTTTTTAAATAATTGAAATCAGATTTTTAACCGACTAAATCTTACTCCTACTCCTTTCATGCCTTAAATTAACCATCAAATAAAAGACGGACAAAAATTTCATTAAAAAATTGTAGTTTTTCTATTATTCTAATGTTCAAAGAACAGTACATTAAAATCTATGCATTGCAAGTAAATTCATGAACCTATTAGAAAGAAATTATTATTAATTGTTGAATTTCATGATAATTAAAATATATACTTGTCAAAATGTTCTGTTCGAAATAAGTCGTTGATTCTTTTCAGTCCTTTGAGGTTTGTAGTTCAACAATTTTACACATTTATGGACAAAAATAGATATCTAAAATCTTATCGCACAAATATAAAAAAATGACATTAAATCCAAAAGGTGAAAAAAATAGAATGAATAAAATCAAACATTAAATATGAAATGAATAATTTAAAATCAAACAATAAATAAAAATAATAAATTTGAATTAAGAACTACTACAGTCTGTTTTAAAGTTATAAGACCGCTTTTATTTTCCTTCTTTTTCAACAAGGACGACATTTAAGATGAATTACAGAGGAGGTGGGGTTTTTTTTGCTCTAATGCAGCTGGAAAACACTTAGACAATTGTCTTTGAAGCTTTAAGGCAAGCTCTGCACCGACGTTACTCACTTAGCACTACTCGGGAGGAGCGTGTAGCTTGAAGATAAGCTACGGACGCGGGGTAACAGTATCCCCGCAACGCTCTACGATAATGTTAGATCGGGACTTACGATTTAAAGCGGATTCCGAAACATCACAAACATCCATGGTACCGCCAGGATTCGAACCGAAACCTGTGATACCGAACGCCGGAGCGGTAGCCACTCGCCCATTCAGTCCCCATATTTGTATTAATGAAGGTAACAATTGGATTGCCTACTTAACATTTAATTTTAACAGAAATTCGTAAAAGTTTGAAAAAAATATTTTTTTAAAACAGTCCGTAATCAGGTTTTTATTCTTGGCTCCTCTTCCTTAAAAATGCGCGACTCCCCATCTCAAAATACAAACCATTTTGTAACTCCAATTCCTTCTATGAGTTCACACTCTCCCTATATATATCTTGTTCAAATATTCAATCGGTCATAAAATACTTTTTATTCATACAATCACGTTCAAATACATTTTTTTTAAACTTGCAATGGATGACACTGGATGTTACTACAGTTTTATCAAATATTCATTAATTAATTAAATTTAATTAATTAATTTTAGCAACTCCAATTTTTAAAAAATATACTCTTACAAAATGCACTTCTATTCAGGAATTTAGTGTGATAAAATGGTCAGGAGGGATAAAATATAATTAATGCAGCGACAATATAAAAAAATATATGAATGATTAAAAAAGTAAATAAACAAAAAAAAATAAAATAAATTATAGTTTAAAAACACTAAATAACACGCTTTTAGAGGGAATCAAACTAATATCCATCCATGGGGTGCTCGATATCCATCGTTATAATTTTTCACTAGTTTCATTCCGAAATGCAGAGTTAGTTTAAAAATGTCATAACAAAGCACCCCCACGCTTTTAGAACATTGACATTCATTTTCTCGTTAGTCATTTCATTCTTATGTTAACAATTATTTTTCACTTTTTAGATCTATTCTCTCTAAAAGCGTGTTTTTAAACTATAATTTATTTTTTACTTTTTTTAGTTTGATTAACTCTAAAAGCGTTTTTAAACTATACTATTTAAATGAGGTCGGTACGGAGGACTGGAACTATAGTTCTTACAATAATTTAATTGTGAGTAAAACAAAGGCTAAATGGGAATAGGTCGAGTCAGCCAGGATTCGAACAAGGAATGTCCTGATCCGTAGTCAGGCGCGTTATCCGTTGCGCCAAGTAGGTTTGAATGTCTTAAGTACTTTCATTCTACATGCGTTAAATTGCTCTTCATAAGTTAAAATAAAATCACTCATCCTGGCGATCCTAATCATGATGAGTTAATAAACTTATCAAAATATTTTAGTGTCGTCGGTCCTTGATAAGTTCACAACGTTTAAATTAAATGTGATCGCTTAAAGTAGGGCAAAAATTGAGCCCAAAGAGTCAGTTACATACAAACATACAGGTGAAACCTATAACAAAAGCACATTAATAAAAGCGTATTAAATAAACAATGAATAATTAAAAAAGTAAATTAATAAAAGAATATAAAAATAGTAACAAAGAGACAATACCTCGCAGTTAGTCTTTATGGCAAGTGGTTCAGAGTCAGTTTGGTGATGCATGTGCATGGTAGCAGAAAGGGAAAGTAAAAGGAAGCCGTGAAGATGGGGGTTGGACCCACCAAGACGCTGTGCTCGTGCTTTAAAGAGCTTACATTCAAATTGTTGGCAAAATTAGAATTGCACTATTCTAAAAACAGTAAACACTGAATCAAAATAAGGAGAAATTCTACACATATGAATAATAAACAAACCTAATAAGTAATTAACAAACTTAAAAATGAGAGGTAAAAGGGCCTAAAGTGGAATAGCCCAGGGCCTCTTTTCATCTAAATCGGCCCTGTTCATCTACTATGATTAAATATTATTATTTTCTTCCCTTTTTTTTTTTTTTTTTTTCAAAGGATTGATAATCTTTTACCTTCTCTATTTTTGTTCTACAAAACATAAATCGACCGAAATAGCAAGCACAGACAGCTTTCAATCGGTAAAATGTTTAAAGCGGAAGTTCTTTGTTAGTTATAGCTGTAGATAAGTAGAGTTTTACAAACCATTATCGAAAGTAAGTTTCCCAAATTTAATATCTCACACCCAGAAAATCAGTGCTATGTTTGCTTCATCTTATCTATGTGAACAAGTTTTTTCAACTATGAACCATAGAGAAAGAATTATTTCAGAAGCAGATCGACAAATGAGCATTGAGCCTCGTTCCTTAGAATCAGTCCATCTCACTTCGAACCTCACTATAAGGAACTTTTAAGAATGAAATCGCAATTTCATTCCTCTCATTAACGTATTTAAATTGTAATACCTGTATAGTGTTCTTAAAATTTTAGAAAAATTAATCTTGCCCCGCCAAACTTTTTTTCTTTCGCTTTTTGGCCCGCGACCGAAAAAAGGTTGCTCATTCCCTGCCCTAGGGGCTCCATCTCCGATATGACAGGGTAAATACAGTTGAAACAATGAAAATTGCTTAGAATATATTTATAAATATAATAAAAATTAATTGACAATCATAAACAAATAAAAGAGAAGAAAAAATATATATATATAAAAAAAAAAGAAACTAAACTAAAATTTTGCGCGGATAATCATAATTAGGAACGCAAGAGACTATCTCCTGGATTGCAGTATTTCATGATTAATAAGCGTGTCAAAAAATTTAATAGAGATGTATTTAGGAAAATCTTTTAAGGAAGGAATGTTAATAGCTTTATAGAGATCAGAATTGCGCATGAACCATTTAGCAGAGATAATTTAGCGGATAGTGATATTTTGTAAAGTTTCCAGCGTTTTTAAATTAGATTTAACTGCATAGGACCACACCGGGCAAGCGAACGTGAGAATTAGCATTTTAAAGAAGAATTTTGTTATCTTTGGTCATGGTAGAATTCCTATTTATAAGTGAGTAGAGGCAATGAAATTTAGTTTTGGTGGTTTGGTTTGTCGCTCTACGGTCATCTTGTGCACATTTTGGGTTAAACAGACCGGGACCTACGGTTTAAAGTGGACTCCTAACCACTTCAAACATCTATGGCACCGCCAGGACACGAACCCGAAATCTGCGGTACCGAGCGCCAGAGCGCTAGCCACTTGGCTATTCAGGACCCTTAGTTTTGGTGTGCAGAAAATGTTGTTTCAAGTTAAATGCTGATCCAGTATAACTCCTAAATATTTAGTTTGACTATTCCAGGGTATAATAGTATCATTGATCTTAATCACGGGTTTTTTACGTTTATTTCCAATAGAGAATAAAACAGCTTCAGTGTTTTCTACGAAATTTAAAAGAAATTTTTCAAAATTTAATTAAAAATAAAAGAAGAAATTTTCCATTCAATGAACCAGTTATTGAGAATTTTAAGGTGATTAGTGAGGGTGATAGCTAAGAATGTAATGTTTTTATTTTTGCAAAGGATTGCAGTATCATCAGCGTTAGCTAGGATTAGTTTGGATATCAGCAATAAAAATAGAGATAAAAAAGAGGTCATAGTTTACTACCTTGTGGAGTACCAGCCATAATATTTTTAATAGAATTTTGTTTACTTAATAATAGTTCAGTTTAATAGTTCTGTGAGAAAGATAGGAACGAATAAGTTTAATCCAGTGAAGAGGAAAGTTGGGAATAATAAATTTATATAGTAATCACTCAATCTTAAACTCTGCCGAATGCTTTCTGAATATCAAGAAATACCCCGCCCGTGCAATATTTGTTTTGAAAACCCTCAGTAATAAATTCGACAGTTTTCAGTAGTTGATGTGTGGTTTCTTTCAGCTGGGGTTGAGAGGACCTTCGTTTGAAAGGAAGATTTATTGGGGGCCATTGACTTGTTTCTGTTTGTGCACTTTTGCTAAACGGGGAACGGAAAATTGTCTTTTATGGAAGAACATTGAAGATTGGCTGTTACTATTGCGGCTTTAGAGATACGGGCGTCTGGGAGGGGAAATTGTGCACCCTACGCTTAGGGAAAAATCCGAATTTTTGAAGACAGGAATGGTGTGCACCGTTCCAAAAGGGGAAAGGCACTCGCCGCACTCTATTCCTCCCCGCACATTTCTAAAATTGGTTACTCTGAAGATTTAGGAGGAACGCGCTCTGCACACTATTCATGCTACAATGTTTTCAAGGAGAAAATATCTCGAAAAGATGAATTCTCACAGAAATATCTTAGATGTAAATTTCAAAGAAAAAGTTTCTGTTAGTAAAATAAGGCAGACTTTATGTTATAAATACATTAAAATTATATATTCCTACGAAATTTATGCTACCAAAATAAATTTATATATGTTGAATGATGCAGTAGAATTAAAAAAAAAAATAAATAAAAAATAAAAAATAATTCTTAAAAATGCATTGGCTATGAATTATAAATTAATTCTAAGTAACATTTACTTTAATTATAATCAGATTCCAAAACTGCGATAATGAATAAATAATGTTTTTTCTCTTTACAAAAGCGTATATTATGATGTGTCTATAATTAGTTTAATCAATGATTAGGAAACTTTTCGCCACGACCTTTGAAAAACCAAATTTGTTAATTTACATGTAATATTTCTTTTAAAAAAAAAAAATTGCATTTAATCGAAAAAATGAAAAAGATTAAATGCCACAAACTATATTAAACAGAGATGTTAAATTCTCTCAGTTTGAAAATCATGAAATTTGCAAGCGATCCTTTTCTGAATGAAGTTAATACTAGAGATATGCAATATTTATAAAGTGGTTTTTGGTTTGAAGACTGTTAAGAATAGGTAAAAACAATGTGTAATATTTTAAATTGATAAATTCAGGTAATAGTCAATTAGTAATATTGATATATGAATTTCCTCATATTTCATGTAGCAGTCAAGGATGTATGTCATGTTCGGAAAAACTCATGCAAACTCATAGTAATTCTCTCGTGTTACTAATTATTTCTTTTGAATATTGTATAAAAACATATTTTCAGGAGCTGTATTCAATTCGCAGAATTATAACACAAATAATTTTACGTGCAAAAAAGTAAAACAAATGCAATTCGATTTGAATGAGGTTATTTCAAATGAACATTTATTATTTATAATATAGATTTCAATAAACGATGAGTAGGCCACTTTGTTGCATATAATAAACTGCCAAATAATATTAAATGCTTGTAAACATAAGAAAACAATTTTCTACAAACAAAAAAAAAAAAATCTACCATTCGCTACTTATGGAACATTATAAGTAATGTGTATCACAATAGAACACATTTTACAAATGGACATGCGGGTAATAAATAAAAATATTCCAAATATTTAGAATTCTGTTTTGAATTCTATCAAACTAATTTATAAAGCACAGATTATAGAAATTCATTTTTTTTTACAAACTTCTATTGTGCAATATCACTATTTACAAAAATTCATTGGAAAGAAATTTTCTGACAATTCATTTAAAATATGTCATAAAATTATAATTTTTATGTGACATATTTTTAAAAATGAATGCAAAAAAATTTTGCTTATATTTTTAATTATAAAATTATGTATGCATCTGAATTCACCAGCAACCAAAGTTATACACTAACAAATCTATTTTGTTAAGAAATAGTGGCATTTTAAATTATTCTGATCTAAAACTTGTTTTTCAGTCATTTAAATTTTATTATGAATTTAAATGAATAATCATAATTTTAAAATTGTTATATTTAATGTAACAAACTACATTATTCCTAGTATACAACATGGTTTTTAGTAAATAAAATTTTAAAATGTTTAACAATATCTCTCAACAATATCTAATATTAAAAATTTCGCTTAATATTTTAAAAATGTAGTTAACTCACAGTTAAGAATATTCAGATTGTAATGAAATTGTGGTTACAAATTAATCAGTGCCGCTAATGAAATAAATTAATGCTTAAACATGTATTTAAGCAAGTTACTAGCAGTCAAAATAAGATATGATTCGAAATGTATGAAATATTAGGGATGATGGGAAACCATAACATATTATTTGTGCTTTAACAAATACCGGCAGACACATAGCGACAACATAGGCGGACTTAGGCAGACTTATAAATTAGCGAAAACATAGGCAGACTTATAAATTAGCGACAACAAAGGCGGACTTATAAATTAGCGACAACAAAGGCGGACTTATGAATTAGCGATGATATAAGCAGACCTACAATTAAAAGGTAATATAAGCAGATCTAAAATTAACGAATTACGATCCGAATTTGCCACGGTTACACACTCATCATTTTAATGCATCGATTTACTTTTTAGTATATGAATTCTCATATAATGGGTGTATTTTTCCGCGAATTTATTTAAATACCTACGATATAAGATTAATAAACACCAAGTTTACTTTATCAAAAGACATGCGACCATTATACTTCATTACTTTCGTATTATTTTCTGTTAAGTCATTATTAAGAAAAAGATGTAATAAGGCAAGACAGACGATTTGCCATATTAATGGAGAACCTTGGTTGCTTAGCAACCTCTATCTCCTGCTTTGTGAGTGACGGAAATTTCTTAAGCTTTAAGCCCATTGATTAGATAGTAAAAAGCAATATAGGTATATTATTAATTTATTTAAAAATTAATTATTCGAAATTTTATTAATTAATAAAAAAATAAAAAAAAAATAAAATACTACTAATAATAATAAATAAATAATAATAATAAAATTCTGCATATATAATTTTTTTTTTTTCATTTTTTTTTTAATATTATTATTATAATTTCAAGTAGGTAATAAAAGAGATAGAAACAAACAATAACGATTGAGGGGAAATTGTGACTCAGTGGAGAAACTGCATGGTAATTCGGAAAGGAGAATATCGGAATGTTAATGAATAATATTCAGAACAGCGCGAGGTCTTTTGCGATTTTTAAAATCAGAAATGTCGTAAACATAGTTGCTTAGATCATTCAAAACGGAATTATTAATATTTGGAATGGAATTATAAAATTTTTTTGCAGTTTTATACACAAATTGTTTAAAACTTGGGAGGGAAAGAGCATGTCTGATATCATCATTTCGGAAAAACCAAGGCGAATTTGTAATCATACGTAGAATTTTATTTTCAAGTCTTTGTATGATCTCGAAATTCGACGGAGCAGTAGATCCCCAAATAGGACTCGCACATGCAAGTATTGGACGCAAGTAAAAGATAAATGAGTTTTTTATTTTCCAAGGACATAGTAGAATTCCTACAAATGAGTGGATACAGTACACGAATGCATCTATTAAATTTATCCCTAAGATAGTTAATGTGAGGAGCATAATTTAATTTGCGATCTAAGATTACACCCAAATATTTAGTTTGCCCAACCCAATTAATAGGGTTATTATAAATTTTGATAGAAGGAGTATTAAGAACCCTTTTACGCGTGAATAGTACTGCTTCGGTTTTCTCACCGTTTAATTGAATTTTCCATTTTATAAGCCATTGTTCAAGATGATTAATATAATTCTGAAGGTTTTTACTAATGATAAAATGTTTACGACCTTGAGTGAGGAGTGCTGTATCATCTGCAAAAAGACTGATTTTCACATTATAAATTTGCGGAATATCGTTAACGTAAAGATTGTAGAGAAATGGTCCAAGTATTGAACTTTGGGAACACCAGCCTGAATTTTTGTACAGAAGAATCTGTGTTATCAATGGAGACCGCAAAAGTTCTATTAGTAAGATAATTTTGAATAATTTTAATAAGAAAAGGAGAAAAGTTGAAAATAATTAACTTATGTATTAACCCATTAACCCAAACTCTATCAAATGCCTTTGCTACATCAAGGAAAACCACAGCAGTATCTAATTTCCAGGAAAATCCCTCGGAAACAGTTTCAGTGAGATTAAGTAGTTGATGCGTTGTAGATAATTTTTCAGTAAATCCAAATTGCTGGGGAATGAGAAGATTTTTTTGTTTAGTTTCATTTTTTAGATAAGTCAAAATGACCTTCTCTATTAATTTGCTTAATGAAGAAAGAAGAGAAATGGGCCTGTAGCTAGTAGGGGAAGTTGGATCTTTACCTTTCTTATGAATGGGCAAAATTCGAGCTCTTTTCCAACAATCAGGGAAATAAGAATAATGAATGGCAGCGTCAGCAATTTGGCAAATTTTAAAAATAGCTTTTAAATTAAGATTTTTCAGCATCTTATTTTGTAATAGTATCCATATCAGGCGTTTTGTTAATCTTTAAGCCAGTGATGAAATCGATAATAGTAGAAGCTTTAGTATTAACAATTTTGGAGCAAAATGGATGGAGTTAAAGTTAGAGGTAGAGTCATAAACAGCTTTAGTATTCTGAGGATCATTAATGTTATTTTCCTGAAACTGCTCCCGAAAGCAGTCTGCCAAAATTTCGGCTTTTGAGAATTAGTTATAGCTGTGCAATTGATAGTTTTAGGGTGGTAATAGAGATTTTTTCCTCTTAAAATCTTTCGGAAGCCTCCAAAAAGAACCATCTTGGCTGTTTACAGTTTGGAGGTGATTATTCCACGAAGTTTGCTTGTATTCAGAAATAGCCTTTCTGACAAGTGCTTGAGTGTAGTTGTAATGAGTTTTGCTTTGCGGATCTCTGAAAATTTGCCAATTTTTGCGCGCATGATTTCTTTGAGTAATTAGAGTTTTAATGTATGGAGGCAAATAGTTACTATTGTTAACAGCGATATTTTTAGAAGTAGAGTTGTGAGCGTAGATAATGGCATTGGTAAAATTAGTTACTTCATTTTCAATATCTTGAAAGGAATTAATGTTATTAGTAGAATAGGTAATATTTTTATCAAGGGTGGTAGTAAATTTAGACCAAATAGTTCTAGTTTTACTGGGGATTGGGATGGTAGGATAAGTAAAATTATATTTTAAGATAACAGGATTATGATCGGAAGAGTTCACTGAGAGAGTTGATAGAATGGGTGAAATGGAAGTTATTAGTAATAGCAAGATCAATTATTGAAGCTGAATTAGCACCAAGTCTAGTGAGCGTTAAAGGTGCTAAAATGTCTAGGTCGATATTGCGAGCGATAGAAGCAAGTACTCTGCCAGTATTATTATTAGTTCTGCAACCCCAATGAGTGTTATGTGAGTTGAAATCGCCTGCAAGAATAGTGCTATTATTAAGAGAGAGGAGTACATTGATATCATTAGTTAAGTTAGATGTAGCAATACGATTAGGAACGTATACAGAAGCAATGGTCAGGAGGGCAAATTAGGAAAGACAAGAGAAACAATTGTCGCTTTGATACCAAGTAGAGTGGGAGTAGGATCATGAGTATGAGAAATATTAGTTTTAATAAAACTCCCGTTCCTCCAGAAACTGGATTTTGAGGTCCATCGTCACGATAGAAAGTATAACCAGAAATAAAAGGGGTTTGAGAATTTTAAGATGGGTCTCTTGAAGCAATACTATGTCAGGTTCGTATGTCTGAAGAAAATTATCAAACTCAAAATCTTGTTCCAAATATTACAAGCGTTCCAATAGCATATACAAAGACCTGTAACCAACCGAGTCATTACGAGGCATTAATAGAAGTATTAGAGCACATACAATTTGCGAATATTTTGCAGTTTGTCAGCGCTTTGTTCTTAGTGGAATTTATTTGATTAATTAAATTTGGAAGATTTTTATGTCCGTAAATAAAGAAATAAATTCTTTCATTAAGAAAATTGCATTTTGGAATAAATTAATATCTTGAATGCTGGGTAAAGTACTCTGTTGGTTCTGTGTCACAATTGTAGGAGTAGGTGCAGGAACGGATAAAGTTGCAGAATTTTTTTAGCACAAGCAAAACTGGCGTTGGGGGTAACTTGTCTAGAAGAGAAGATCTTAGGATATGCTGCTTGCCTATTGGAGCTGGAGTTAATTTTCGGGAATTTGGGGCAGCCTCTCCAGGCTGCAAGATGACCGATGGCATTGCAATTAATACATTTGGGAACATTAATATTCCTTCAATAATAGTACACCTTCGCGGGAGTGTTCTTTTCCGCATTTTAAGCATCGAGGATTAAATCCACAATTATTGGCACTGTGATGAAAATTGTTTGCATTTAAAACATTGTAATGTCATCGGTCTCAAATTAAATTTCTCGACCTTGATAGAGAAATAAAGAAGTCTTTTCTAATTTAAAGATCTCCATACTTTTGACTCTCTAGCAAGAGTAACTTGCCAGATAGGAAAGAGGTTGTTTGGTTTTTAACTCTTTGCAATTGTGTAACTTTATCCACCGAAAAACCAAGGTGAGTTAACTCCTCTTTAATTTCCTCATCTGGAGTTTTCATATATAGACCTTTTTATTACAACCTTAATTGGTCTCTGATACTTAGGTGTTATGACAAAATATTCTATAGAATTTCTTGCTAAATATTTGGTAATAGATCTATGTTGAGATTCATCCGCCGGGAACATTTTGATCATTTCCCCCGCCATTTTTATTACAACTTTGCTTTCAAAATGTTTATCAAAATGAGCAAGCATAGATTTTAAATTCTCAGTAGGTTTGACCATAATGGGCGGCATTTTTTTTAACATTTACTGTATCCTGAACCTCTTCCTGCTCATCAATAAATCATTTCAGCTTATCATATATAAATTTTTAGTTTCAATAGTATTAGGAGAAACTTTAGTAAAATTA
>BPLR01019853.1:0-43137 GCA_021605095.1 Caerostris extrusa
ACTTTCTTTGAAAGCTTCTTCCTTTTCAGGAAGCACAGCTGTAATGGTGCTCGAAAACGCAGATCAAAAATATGCACCTTATGTATATAATTGGTCGAAACTAGTAACGCACTAAACTACAAATAGCTACATATAAAGTTTTTCACATATGAGTCAAACTTTTATTATTATTGGTAACTTCATAAACATTTACCAAATCTTAAATAAATAAAAATTTTAAATTTGAAACCACAAAATTAAACTGAATCTGCCAATCCTAATTTTGTTGTATGTCAATAAAAATTTTGGTGAGAGCAAATTTTACAAAAATAATAAATAAGTATTTGTACAAATTTTAAGAAAATTGCATGCATAAAAGAAAGAATTGGAGCATGTTTACTTCAAAACGGAAAAAAAATATATACATAATCTTGAGACTTAGACAAGGTATCATGCAGATTGGTGGCATATGTCTTGCATATAAAAAGCTTAACTTTGTGATCACACTGTCATATTTTTAGCTCCCATAAGCTGTTTTCACGTTCAATATTTTAAATAACTATTTTGAAAAATGCAGATAAAATATTTTTATTTCAATAAACTATTATATTTATTATTTTTTTAAGAAAAGCAGGAAAATTTAAACTAAAAATATGTATTGTATGCTTGAAATATATTTGCTGTACATAAAATTTGAATAGTTAAAAGCATATTTTAGATTTAGTTGCATTGTTTAAAGAATTATTCCAACATGTATATTAAAATAACTCTAAAAAGTACAAAAGCTTATCAAAATCATTTTTGCCATATTTGAAGTGGGATACATGAAAATGATATTCTTAAAAGGAAGCATTATTGAAAACATTGTGTTAAATAGCGCAGTATTAAATACCGCAGAGATAGAACATTTTTTGGACAAGAACGTAAAAAGTGAATTTATAAAAACTCGAGTGAAAATATGTTCTCTGGTATAACTCATTGACGAAAATCTGCAACTGTTTAATCGAAAATGGGCTAAACCAGAAGTATAAGACTAAAATTATTCACCTCATATCAGATTAGAATTATAGAATATTTAAATATAACATGTGTAAGTGGAGCCATCCCTGCATCGACTGATACCTTTAAAAGAGTTTGTAACCATGCTTCGTATCACTATTGGCGAGAGCGCCTCCCGTGGCGTTCTAGAAAATTAGTTGGGTTGGCCACGCGGTTCCTCCTGCAGAAATATTTTTTGTGCATGCAGCGCGGGCTCAGAGTATCGGGTTTTCGGCCTCGAAATGGAATCTTTCCACGTTCAATCTATAATTATATGTCTTTAAATGTGTTACATATTGTATGTATCTAATTGGATGTATGTGGTGTTTGTGCGGGTGTCAATAAAGCTGTAAATTCCCCAATCTGTGTTTCAAGTTTTTTCAATCCAACCACACCAAATTGCAATATCGTTGCCCAACCTGCTCACTACAATTTGACAAATGGTAAAAAAAATAATCTCTAGAATACATTTGACTTTCTTTCTGCTGGATATTATATCTCGCCAGCAAAGAATGCTTCCTAAAATAAGTATACAGATTACGTACTTATATTCGTCAAAGGATGTTGTTAATCACATTAGATAAGCTGCTATCATTGTATGCAATCATTACATTGATAATGAATTGCACATAGGCACAGAAAATTCTGGCACCCTTTTGATTTTCAAAAAGAATAATAATTAAATACTTTTTAATTTTAATTTAATTTTATTTATGGAATGAGGGTGTTTGTGATTTTAAGCAATGTACAATGGGAGAAAAACAACAATTGATTTGGCGTGCAAAAATCAGCATTTCATACAATCTTTTCGAAAATTGTTTCTTATGGGTTTTCGAGGATGAGGAAATTAAATTTAACCTTTCAAAGGCTCAGTACAGCAGATCGTTGTTAATCAGGCACAATATTTGATTTTTAAATACGCAAAGAGGCAATATCAGTTTTACGGCATGAGGCATGGCATGAGATTATATTAGTTTTATTTTCTTGTATGCATTTATAATAACTTTAATTTAATACACTTTATATAAAATATAATAAAAGCATAATTATTTTAAGTTATGATATTAAATAATATTAGTGAAAATGCGTATTGATATTAATATTGTGTGTACAATAATGCGTTGTTGTATCCTATTCCACTTGGTTGACAAAAAATATCTAGACCCATGCTGAAAGAGGGGACGTGATATCAGCTTATGCCAGGTGGAGCACCCGTAGGTGGAAGCCCGACTTGCCTCTCGTGCCGAAGACTTCACGGGGTATTGTCGTAACACTACACCCAACTTCTACAGTCATATTAGACCGGGTTCTATGGAATTAAAAGCTGATTCCTAACGCTACTTGACTCGCTGCTAACGCTACTGCGGGGATTCGAACGCGAATCACGCGGCACCGAACGCCAGAGCGTTAGTTGCATAGCCATCAGGTCCTATATAATAATGTTATTGAAATTATCTTCTTATTGAAATTATCATGTTTTACATTCATTTTGATGCAAAACTTAGCTACTAGCCAAATTATTTTTCTAACATATATATTTATTCCATATAAATAAAAAAAATATTAAACACATATTTATAACAAAAGTTCCATAAAGAAAAATTATAATAACACTTTTAACACTAAAGTATTAAAAAAAAAAAATTCATTTAAGTTTCATATTAATTTTTGAAAAATAATTATTGCTAATAGCAATCATTCCCTTTAATTAAAAACAAAACTTAAAAATACAAATCTTCATAATAATTTGAGTTTGATTCCTTGAATCCAAAAGTAATCTAAAAATATTATCTTCCCCTTATGGATTTGTATTAGAATTAGCCGTATAGTTATACATGTCGTAAAAGGAACAACAATGCGCTACTCAGTTCCCGGTGGTATAGCTGCGGAGTACTATAAAAGTCAGACTTCTCCTTTGGGTACCCCATGTCTTTGTGCCGCAAACTCAAGGACAAAAAGAAGCTGCATCGCTTAACATTTATCGCACTTTGACTCATCTACACTTGTTCATGTATTTGGTCTAGATGCTGATGTTGACCAAGTGTATACCAAAACCATAACAACAAATATTATCTGAATTCAAAATGCACAGACTTTGAGCAAACGCACAAACACTAAACTTTGATTATTCTGAATCGGCTTTTGAATTCGATTCAAAGATTCCGAATGATTCTCTTGGGATCAACTGAAATTACTTTGTGAGTTGTCTTAAATTTGTTATAAATGTATCAGAAAATATCAGAGGAGTGTGAAAGTTTTCTTCATTACATTTATCTCACGGAACACTTTGTAGAAAAATGATGCATTTTAATATCTTTAAACAATGTTTCTAGAGATTGTTCAGATATTTATCCATTGTGGAACAGTGTAAAATTAAATTACTTCTACTGCATGTGTTTTAAATTCTTGGATGCTGTAATTGTCATCAATACCATGCATAAATTTTAATATGTTCATTAGTTAACGCAAAGTTTCTGAATGCATCAATAACACTTTGATATAAAGCAATGCACGGCTCACATTTAATAATAGCTTCTTCAGAAATATCTTAAGATCATTTGTGCTGCAAAAGACATTCCAGAAGTTGAATTTCTTTCCTTACTTCAAAAAGTTACCTTTTATACCATTTGGTATTATCAGAAGTATCTAAAAAAGAGGAAATATCTTGGACTACCATTCATAACGGAGAAAGTTCCTTTCGTAACAATCAAACCAAATGGTTACATTTAACGAATTTTTACTTCTTCAACAAAGTCATTTTTTGTATTTTGCAATAAACTCATTTATTTTTATATTTTGCTGAATAAGAGTAAATTTTTTTGTTACTAAAATTGCAAAATGTTTTGTTTTATTTTTAAAAAATAAGTTTGATTTTTTTTCGCAATAATAACTCCCTTAAAATAGCACAATCTTTAAACGTTTTGTCTTATCTTTATTCTGGGGATACCTCTATTGAATCATATAAGCGGAATAATGAGTTTAAAAATATTAGTGAATGAAGCCTATTTAAAAATAAATCGATTTGAATATAAAACTGACAATATAACATAACGGGTCAAATGTGGGCAAGTGTTAAACTCCGCAAGTGTTAACTAAATATTATATAAACCTATATGCAGAAGGTTTCAGAATGATATATGCAATTTTTTTTTTCTCTTCGTTCACAGAAACAGTTAAAAAGTTTTGAAAAAATAGTTAACTATTTTAAGTCGATAATAATTGTCATAATTTAAAATAAAAAATTAGGTAAAATTTCAAAATTTCAAAAATACCGCATCTTTAAAACATAATTTCTTAACAAATGCTTTTGCTCCGAGATCTGCTTTTGATCATAAAATCCCAAATCTTCTGATGAGAACACGCATGTTTCCTCATAAATTTGTCAATTTTCGCTGGAGGGGGAAAGGAGGATTTCAACTGCAAAAACCATTATTCATCTGAAACTCTTAACCAAGCATAATAGGTGTAGTAATTTACAGCATTTAAAGAAATGAATAATTCTGATATCCAAATTTCAGTCAGCTTTTCAAGCAATCTATCCCACCGAAATATCAATACCTTCTGTAAACAATGTTTAGAGGGTCAAGTAGTATTTATATTTAGAAGTATTATTTTATTGTAGTATATTCCAAAACCATTACAGGATATATGGAAATCAGCAGGCTGAAATATTCGGCAAAGAATGGATTACAATTGATGCAACTTGATCCCCTCCTTTGCTTTTTGCATCCTATAATGCAATATATATCTTTCTCTCTAAATCCAAACCTGTAAACAGAGAAGGCTTGGATGAAAAGGGGAATTCCCTTATTGAATAAGTCAATAAAATTCTTCAGTTCTTGCCCAGAGCGCTGGACGTCGCCTGTTTTAACTTGTCACGGGTCATGGCAACTTACAGGGCCATGACCGAGAACACCGCATCATATATACTACTATTCTTAACTGTATCGATTTTTGTGTTACTGCCAATGCCTTTAGAGATTGTTTCTACCCCTTCTTACTGTATTGGGCTGCTCGTCGACTGAAGACTGAGAGGTCGGAAATGAGTATATGATAAAAAAAGTATTTCTATTAATAGAATGCCAGGACCACTACTAGTATTTTTTTGGTATATATTACTTATATTTGTATATGTATATATATTTGTATATGTATCATTTAGATGTTATATACATATATGATGTAACGCGGTTTCACTATTATCCTCTGGCTCAAATAATCCTGAATTTTGTTTTTACAGCAGCAAAGCTGTGAAACGTCATACTATACTTAAAGCCCACGTGATTCTCCATCCCTTTGGAATCGTTCTAGTTTCAGTCTGAACTTTGACTTCCTGCAAGTATGGTGGTCTAGCTGATATCCCTCTGAACGTGGTGAGTGTAACAGTTATTGTACAAAATACTTTGCCAAGTTGTTAACAGCTGTGAATTATATTAAAATTGGGTGTTGTGTTCCAGTGATCGTCTTAAATATCATTATGTAATATAAAATTTGTTAGTTGAATCTTCTTCTTTTACAAGAATGGTGTCATCTGTGTGTAGTATCCAGGGTTTGTATTGAAATAATTGAGAATCGTTAATCGTCTCTCTATGTAAAAATAAATTTGAGCTAAGAAAGAAAACAGCTTTAAACGTTAAATGCTATAACACTATTTAAAAATGTGTTTATTATCTGTAATAAATAGAAAATAAATATTTTATCAAATTTCCGCATCAAAAAATCAAGATGTACTATTATTCTCTTAAAAATTACGATCTAAATAAAATACGATGTAATAATTATTCTCCAATAGTTAAGTTTTAAAAACCGAGAAAAAAATGGCGGTTTTAATCCTTGATGAAAGTTTTTAGTGATAAAAGTTTATTTTCATAATATTTCCAATAAGCACAAATTCTTATTAAAATATTCTACAAAAAACATAGAAATCTTAGAAAACCACCATTTATTTTTAGCAAGTAAGAGAGAGAATAGTTGAAAAGAAGCCAATTCTTTGAGTGAATAATATTGATGTTGTAAGAAGGTGATGACTCGAGAGGTTTCTGAATTTATATCAATAAGTCTGTTCTAGAAAAGTGTTCTCTTTTTTGCTCTCTATACTAGACAGTTGGCTAGACAATCAGAATTGCTATATCAAGATAAAAAAGAAATAATATTATGAATTCAATGAATATTTTATGTTATTTGTGTTTTGTACTTTAAAAGTCACTTTCTAAAATGAAATCTATTTTGCAATAAATGTTCCTTTATCCACTGCTTAAATTTAAATAATGAAATGGAATAAATGAATAAATTGGATTGCTGATAGTTTTTGTAGTTATAATACTGGAGAGAAAGAAATTATGAATTTTAAATTATTTAAATATAACGCCAAAAAATTCTGTTTAGGCAATATTTTTATTTGAGATATAAAATAATAAAAGTTAAAAATCACCTACACATTACAAACGAAGAGGGTTATCAAGTATTTTTTTTTAAATATTTAATAATAAATATGTATGCAATTCAAAGATTTTTTAACCCTAACTTTCTTGAAGAATAAATTAAAAAATTGAAATTTCATAATTTACTATTTTAATTTTAAAATTTTTATACTGCAAATGTATTAATATTTTCTATTATCAGTACATTTCTTCACACTCTTTATTCAAATTAATATTTTCTTTTATCTTAAAACATATTTTTTTTCTTAAAAATAAAAAATCCACTATGTAATACACAGTATTAGACATGGAATTGATAATAAAGAAATAAAGGATATTATGAATATAAAATAAATTATGAATATAATGCATTTAAACAAGTGGATAAAAATCATCAAATAAATTAGAAACAAGTAATATAAAAATTAAAAAATTAAAGTCAATTCCAACTTTTTTTACTATATTGCCGAAAGTCCTCTATATATAATTTTCATTCATTCTTTTAAGTTTATCTGGCGCCATCTATTGGTAGATACATGCAACTTAAATCTAAAAACTAAAAATTAATTAATTTAATTTCATTAATGAATTAATATTTGAAAAACTGCATTATCGTCAAGTGTCATCCACTGCGATTTCAAAAAAAAAATGTATTTCAACGTGAGTGGATGAATAAAAAGTATTTTATTAACGATTGAATATTTGAACAAGATATATATATAGGGAGAGTGTGAACTAATAGAGGGAATTGAATAAATTATGAATATAATGCATTTAAACAAGTGGATAAATATTATCAAATAAATCAGACAAAAATTAATGTAATAAAATAAATATAACAAAATATAACAAATGTAAAAAAAAAAAAAAAAAAAAAAAAAAAAAAAGAAACAGTATAAGCAATATTTTTAGTTGAGAAAACAAATATTAAAAAATAAAAAGCACTAACGAAGAGAATTTCCAAGTATTTGGTTATAATATTTAATAATAAATATGTAATTCAAAGTTAAAAAAAAAAAAAAAAAATTTCCCCCCAAATAAATTAAAAATTTAATTAAATTAATTTATTAATTAAGTTATATTTTTCTATTATCAGTGCAATTTTCCCAGCCTTTATTAAAATTATTTTAAATCACAATTTTTTCTTTTATTCTAAAATGAAAATTCCATTAATACATTGTATTAAACATGGATTTCATAATAAAGAAATAGGATATAATAAATATAAAATAAATTATACGTATAATGCATTTAAATAAGTGGATAAAAATCATCAAATCAATAAGAGAAAATACGTATCAAAACAGCATGACTAAAATTATATTATGGAAGATAATTTAACGAATATTAAGTATTTTTATAATCTAATTTTCATATCATTAGATATTGAAATGAAAGAAAATGAACTGAAATTTTCTTAGAATAAACATTTCAAAGCAAACCAAAACAGAAAATATTTACCAAATATATTAAAAGGGTATTTTGAAAAAAAAAAGTATCGAAAATGACTGTGTTAGACATGCGCCATTAAATGTCTGATAAATTTAGATAACGTCAAAAACGATTAAGGAAATAAAAAATTGTGATATCTTTTAATAATGATAACTGACTTATTATAAATTTTTGTAAAAATATAAATAAAATATAAGAATAAAATTAATTTATTTTTCAGAAACTAGGAGACAAATTTAGTATAAATTGATTATGAAACATATTTTACTTTTCTTCTCTTAAATAAAAAATTGAAATAAAATAATTGCGATATCTTTTATAAAGAGAACTCACTTATTATAGATTTTATAAAAGAAAACTTTAAAATATAGGGGGTAAAACTAATTTTTTTCCCAGAAACTAGCAGACAAACTGAAGACAATTTATAGTAGTCAAAACGAAGAAGAAGTAATATAATTTTTTTAAAGTCAATTCCTATTTTTCTTTGCTATATTTCAGAAAGTCCTTAATAAATAATTTTCATTCCTTTTTTTAAGTTTATCTGGCGCCATCTATTGATAGATATATGCAACTTAAATCTAAAAAATATATAAAATTAATTCATTTAATTTAATTAATGAATTAATATTTGAAAAAAACTGTATTAAGATCCAGTGTCATCCACTACAAGTTCCAAAAAATGTATTTGAACTTGAATGGATAAATAAAAATATTTTATTAGCGACTGAAAATTTGAACACGATATATATTGGGAGACTGTGGAGGTAATAGAAGGGAACTGAAAAATATACTTCATATTCGATTATAAATTGATTATAAAGTATATTTTACTTTTCATGCTCTTATGCCATCTAAATTTAAAGACTGGTTCAAATCATTTTGTAAAACTCCTATCTTTAAAATAAAATTCCCATGACTCCATATGTCGTTTTGCTAATATACTAATTCATTATATAAACCTTGTCCATTGGCAAACAGCTCCATACTGGACCAAGGCCGTCTGCCTACTTGCAGATTTCTAGACAGGAGATGCTTCTTTTTAAGGGGGTTAGGTTGTTAGACCCTACGCTCCCCAGTCGTGTTAGACAGGCACCTACAGTTTAATGTGAATTCCGAATCACTACAAACATCCATGACATAGCCGGAATTCGAACCCTGTTGCACCGAGAGCCATAGCGCTTCTCACTCGGCCATCAGGTCTAAATGTCTTGAATCCTTATTGTAATTTAACAGTGATTGATAAAAATATTCAATTGTGTTGTATTTCTACCCAAGATTAAAACTAAAAGGACTATCAGTGTTGCCAATGGAACCATTTTCTCTGATCTTGGTACAGAAAGAAAAAAATTAAATAATAAGAATTAGAAGCCTACACGTACACTGAAGTGACAAAAGTCATGGGATAGCAATATGCAAATTTTCAGATGGCGGTAGCCTCGCGTAGAACAGGTATATTTTAATGTCCATGCCTTGCATTAAAAAAAAGCTTTCATTTCTGTTAAAATTGTTATTCATGTGAAGAGGTTTTGACGTGATGATGACCGCACGACGGGAATTAACAGACTTTGAACGCGGATAATGTTAGTTGGAGCAAGACGAATGGGTCATGCCATTTCGGAAATCGTTAGGGAATTCAACATTCCCAGATCCACTGTGTCAAGAGTGTGCTGAGATGAAATTTCAGGCATAACATCCCTCCATGGACAAAGCGCAGTGGTCGACTAAACTTCATATGCATTCTTTAACGACCGAAAAGACCGGCGACGTCTGCAAAGAGTCGTAAATTCTATCAGACAAAACACTACGTCAAATAAACCGCAGATTTGCATTGTAATGGAACATACAAGGGACTTGTCTGTTAGAACTGTGCGGAGAAATTTGGCTTTTCTTGGGCTATTCCAGCAGAAGACCGACTCGAGTGCCTTTACTGAAGAACGACATCGCTTTACGGCGACTCTAAAAATAATTATCAAGATAGCATATCGGTTGGTCCCTAGATGAATGGAAAACCGTGGCCTGGTCCGATGAGTCACGATTTCAGTTGGTAAGAGCTGATGGTAAAAAATTCGAGTGTGGCGCAAACCCCACGAAGCCATGGACCCAAATTGTCAGCAAGGCACTGTTCAAGCTGGTGGTGGCTCCGTAATGGTGTGGGCTTTTTTTCATGGCATGGACTTGGTCCTCTGGTGCGACTGGACCGAACATTGACTGAAATGCTTATGTTTAGCTACTTGAGATCACTTGCAGCCATTTATGGACTTCATGTACCCAAACAACGATGGGATTTTTATGGATGACAATGCGCCATGTCACCGGCCAAAAAATGATCGCGATTGGTTTGAAGAACATTCTGGACAATTCCAACGAATGATCTGGCCAACCTAGATCGTCCGACATGAATCCCCATCGAGCATTTATGGGACATCATCTGGCAGTGGTTTGTTCGTGCCCAAAATCCTGCACCATCAACGCTTTCACAATTATGGACGTCTATCGAGACAGCAGGGCTCAATATTCCTGCAGAAGACTTCCAACGACTTGATGAGTCCATGCCACGTCCAGTAGCTACACTTCGCCGGGCGAAAGGAGGGCCGACACGATATTAAGAGGTATCCCATGACTTTTGTCACTTCAGTGTATGTCTATTAAAAATAAATAGCACGATAGCTTAGACATGGATAGATAGGCCCCATAGTTCTCAGTACAGAGTAAAAATATTTACATTATTTTAATGTCCATGCCTTGCATAAAAAGAAAAAAAAACAGTTTATAAAATTGAATTATAAAGTCTGTAAAAAAATGATACAAAATATATTACCGTAATATTTTTATGTAATTAATAACAATATTTTGAAACAAAAAATAAAAAAGCTCTATCCAATATTAACAAGTATGAATAGGAAAATGCCATTAAACCAATATAATTAAAAATAGAAAATGTCATTAATCCAATATAAGTATAAATAATTTTGCCATTCCATAGCAAAAAAGCAAAACAATTTCCAAAAACTTCATATGTTTATTTTTTCAAAAAGGATGGAAAAAAAACTCCGGCAGTGGATTTAAAAATAGAAATGACGACATTAAAATCAATAAAATTATATCAGCTTAAAAATAATGATTTGCATTGTATTTCAAAACAGGATTAAAAACTAAACAGGACGATCAGTGCTGCCAGTGGATTGTTTTTCACTGGACTTGGTACAAAAGAGAAAATTAAATAATAAGAAATAGAATCGTGTACATACATCTATAAAAATAATTATCAAGATAGCTAACAAGGTTGGTCTCATAAAGTAAAGGCCAAAAATAGAAACATTATTTTTTGTTCATAAAGACAGATAATGATCAAACCGTTTCTGATAGTTATACAAAAATAAAAAAATAATATAAAATTAATACAAAAATATATTACTGTAATATATTTTTTTGTGATTAAAAAATATATTGCTTAATAAAAATATTAGTAAAAAACGTCAAAAATTTCTGAAATATGAATAAGAAAAATAAAAAGACTATATTAAAATTTGATTTAATAATAAATATTAATATTTTATTAAAGTTTTTAAAAAATGTGTAACTAATAAAAATATTCTGGGGGACAGTATAGGAAAAAATGTCTGTCAAATAATTGCAAGTATAAATTGGAAAATGCCTTCCATAGCAAAGCAAAACTATTTCAAACTCTATCTTTATTCTTTCAAAAAGATGAAAAAAAAACCTCTGGCAGTGGATTTAAAAAGAAACTTGACATTAAAAGCAATAAAATGATTTCAGTTCAGGAATACTGATTTGTATTGTCTTCCAAAATAGATTAAAACCAAACCCAGACTTGTGCTGCCAGTGATTACTAATCACACTCGGGCTAGGTACAGAAAAAAATTAAAAATAATAAGAAACAGAGACTTATATGAATCTATAAAAAATAACAAAGACAGTTAGAATAAAATAGTCTCATAGTTTTCTTGTAAAAGTAAATATTTTAAACATTATTTTATTGTTCACATGCCTTATATGTTGTTAAAAATGTCAAACAATTTCTTTGTTGAATTAAAAAAATAACTATTGATTGATAAAAAAAAAAGATATAATACTAATATAGTTTTTTTGTAATTAATAAAAATATTTTTATTAGAGATTATAGGGGAAAAAAAAACCACTATTAAGTAATGTAAATATACTGACTTTTATTACTGACTTACTGACTTTACTTTTATACTGATTTACTAAAATGCCATTCCATAACAAAAGCAAAACTATTTTAAAGCTTCATATCTTAATTATTTTAATGGAAGAAAAAAAATAGTCAGTCGGTTTAAATAGAAATGACAACAGTAAAAGCATTAAAATCATTTCAGTTTAGGGAATACTGATTTGTATTGTATTTCAAAACAGGATTAAAACTAAACAAGACGAGCAGTGTTGCCAGTGAACAACTTTTTACTGGACTTGGTACAGAAAAAAATAAATACTAAGAAATGGAAATTTAAATATATATATCTATAAAAAATAAATAACAAGATAACTTTGACATAAAGGCAGATAGGTCTCATAGTTATCTGTCAAGAGTAAAATATTTTTAAAAATATTATATTATTGTTTATGATGAAGTAAAAAAACATCAAACAGTTTCTGAAATTGAATAAGAAAATAAAAAAAAATTGCATTTGTTGATACAAAAATATATTACCATACTTTTTTTTTATGTAATTAAAAAAAATATTTTGATAGACAGTATAGAAAAAAATTTCTATCCAATATTCCAAGTATAAATAGCAATATGCATTCCATAGAGAGCAAAACTATTTCAAACTTCATATCTTTCTTTATTCTTTTAAAAGGATGACACTCAGCCAGTGGATTTAAATAGAAATTATGACATTAAAAAGCAAAAGAAAAAAAATTGTAGCATTTAAAAAAAACACCTAACGCTTCACTTCTGACAGATTTTTATATCCATGAAAACGTTATTCCAAGTAATATTGCTGCAACATACCAAAGATATGAGTTTGCTACTAAATTTTAAAAAAAACTTAGTCAATGAGTAAATTGATACATGATAACAATAAATAAGACATTTTTCAGCTAAAGAATATTGATCAGTATTGTATTTCAAAGAGCACTTAGAAATAGAAATGACGATCAAAGCTACCGCTTTTCACTGGGCTGAAACAGAGATAGATATTTTAAACATTATTTTATTGTTCATGCCTGATATTAAAAAATTGCTCAATTAGTCTCTGAAATTGAATTGAAAAAATAAAAAGTACTATATTGACATATTCTAGTATATACTATACAATAAACAAGAAATAAAAAAATATATTGACAATATGACTAATAATATACAATAAGATAATTTATTGACAAATACTATTATATTATATACAATTAATACTATATTATTGACTTTAAAGTACTATTATACAAAAATATATTACTCTAATATTTTTTTTGTAATTAATAAATACATTTTTTGATAGACATAATATGAAAAAAAAATTAAATATTGTAAGTATTTCGACTTTTATATTTAATATCAAAATATCATTCCATTGCAAAGGCAAAAACTATTTCAAACCTGTATCTTTATTCTTTCAAAAGGATGAGAAAAAAACACTCAGCCAGTGGTTTTAAATAGAAATGACAACATTAAAAAGCAATAAAATAATTTCAGTTTATGAATACTGATTTGTATTGTATTTCAAAATCAGTGTTAAAAACTAAAATGATGAGTGCTGCCCAGTGAACCACTTTTTACTGGACTGGGTACAGAAAAAAAAATAAAATACTAAGAAATAGAAATCTTAAATATATATCTATAAAAATAAATAACAAGATAGCTTTGTCATAAAGACAGATATGTCTCATAGTTATCTGTGAAGAGTAAAAATATTTTAAAAGCATTATATTATTGCTCATGCTTTATATTTGTAAAAAAACGTCAAACAATTTCTGAAATTGAATAAGAAAATAAAAAGAGAACTATATCGATTGATACAAAAAATATATTACCACTACTATATTTTTATGTAATTAATAAAAAATATTTTGATAGACAGTATAGGGAAAAAAAAGACTCTATCAAATATTGCAAGTATAAATAGCAATATGCATTCCATAGCAAAGCAAAACTATTTCAAACTTCATATCTTTATTCTTTCAAAAGAAAGAAGAAAAAAAAATAAGCCAGTGGATTTAAATAGCAATGACGACATTAAAAATCAAAATAAAAAGTTTAAAAAAAACGGCAGCATTAAAAAACACCTAACGATTCACCTCTGACAGATTTTATATCCATAAAAACGTTATTCCAAGTAATTTTGCTGCAGCATACCAAAGATATGACTTTGCTACTAATTTCCTGAAGAATTTCAACACATCAGTGGACTTTAATTACAAAAAACTGGAGCACTGAAGAGCTTCAATGACTTATCTGCCCAAAAGAGAAATATTGATTGCAGTTTTTTAACGATGCTTGATGTTTTGGAATTTTTTCTTATTTATTTTTATTTTATTTTTTTTCAATTTTCGCTTCAATGGCATCTCATATTTCTTTCTTTTCCATATGTAAACTAAGAAGCATAAGTCAGTTAAAGTAATTACTTTAAGGCCCGATAGCTGAATGCATTTCAGAAAATATTCAGATTATTTAAATATGCCTTAGGCGTAATGATTTAGGCATTTCGTGAAAAAAGTTATAAAAAAAATAATGTGTAAATTCATCTGCTTTAAGAAGGGTTAAATTAAATATTTGTACATTTTTTTTCTTTTTTGTAACATGTGCATGAATAATTAAAATAAAAATATGGCTTGTATAGTAATAACTTACGATAAAAAATGTAAATAATGTCACAGTTTTTTAATTATCTTGAATTTTTTTAATACATGCTTTCTTTATTTTATAATTATTTATTTAATCTTATTTTCCATGGGTTTATATACATATATATAACTATGGTGAAATCGTTAGAAGATTACATTTTTGCTCATAATTCTAATTAATTTCATTTTTTAATTATTTAATTATAAATTTAATTTTTTATAGTTATATTAAATATAATTTACCAATTTATTATATGACAGCCAAATTATTAATATATATATATAATATATATATATATATATAGAGAGAGAGAGAGAGAGAGATATATGCAGATTTACATAATTAATTATATATTATGTAATGTAAAGAATAATTACAACTTCTGTCTTAAAATATCACATTTGTATATATATACATATATTATATGACAGCTGTAAATTATTAATACATATACATATATGGATGATTAATTTGGCTATTATATGATATAATTGGTATTATCTTCAATATGATTACAAAAAAAAAATTAAATTTATAATTAAATTAAAAATGAAAAATTAAATTAGTATTATTGTTATTAGAGTTATGAACAACATTCTGACGATTTTAACATAGTTATTAAATTAAAAGGTTGCATTTTTTTATTGGATGAGTTGACCATTGCAGAAATTCTTAAAAATAGTACACAATTCACATATTTACTGTGATAGCAGATGTTTTAGTAATAAAATTAGAAATAATGATGACACAATTCTGAGGTATGGATAAAATTTTCGGGAGATTTAATCGGTTACTTTATTCATAATAAAAATATTATGTGAAATAAACAATGACATAGAGTGAACATTTAGCACAAGACAAGTTTTTAAAAAATCATTTTCTTTACATTTGACTACAGAGTCTTATTTAACGTATTTCAATTTTAGCTTAACGTATTCTTCTTTCTTTTTGAAGTTCTTTTTCAAATCAAGAGAGAATGATGTTGTATTTTAGAAAAACTGTTTTTGTATAAGTAGCTCCTTTAAATAATTAAAAATACTTTTCGAATAATCGTTGTAAATAATGACATCAAAAATATCAAAAATAAATTAATTGTAAGCTTGAAATGAGAAATCAAAAGTCAAAATTCAAATATTCGCATACTTTTCTTTCTCTTTCAAGAAGAACTTTTGTTAATATGATTTTTAATTTAATCTATTGCATAATCATCAAATGAACTGTTTAAAAACTTCTAACAAATGATGAAATCACTCTATTTAATTTCATACAAAAATGTTTCAGATTTAAATTTCTATAAGTGAAATACGTTAAAATAAATCTCTGATGTAAAATGTTGAAAATTTATTTCTTTTGTAACTTGTCTTGTGGTAAAATCTAATTCTAGAACTTCAATTGTCTTTTTTTTTTATTTTATCTAATATCTTCTATTATCAATAAGTTACTGATTAAATCTTTCAACGACGATCTTTATCCACACCTCAAATTTTGTGAATGCATCAATATTTCAATTTTATTACCAAAAGTTCTGATATCATTCCTTTCGCTATTTATTTACCTGACATTACAGCGAACGTAGGAATATTTCGAATTTATCTCTCCGAATATTTGATTTAGAATAAAATCTACCGCACCCAAATCGAAGGAGGAGAAAAAAATATTCATATCGCAGAAGACATGCAGATAAGAATTTGAACCGACGACGTAACGACGCGTGCTTTTGCCAATGTTACCCCTTTTGCAAACTGGCCATGTGCCAAAGAGAATTGATTCTTGGATCGTATTCCATGACACTGAGTGACAGGCCAACCCTGATGGCCAATATTCTGCCTGTGTTCTAGTGCAGCCAGGACAATTTCGTCACTGGGTTTGGATGTGTTGCCAAGACGGTTGTCCAAAGGACATGGAAAGTTATTCGAAAATAACTTTTATGGCGAGGCTGGAGCTTGAAGGTAGCATTTGGGGTTTGAGGGGATTTTTTAGACAAAAGGATTCTCTTTGTACCATGATTGATCGATGGGAGTCAAATTTTTGTCAGTTTTGAAATATACTATAGAACATTTAATATTAAATAAGGAAAGTTACAATGGTGTTGTTGATCCATTCAAAAAAAAGAAAAGGGTCTATCAAATTGTAATAAATTGAACTTTAGAAAGAATTTGGAAACTTTGTATTCATTATTAAATTATAGTAAAATAAGCAACATAAATTTGGCGAATAAAGTTAATAAATTGACTTTAAAAAATAGCTCAATACAAAATATAATATTAAATATCCAGTAGACTGTTATATAATAATTAATTTACGATTTATAGGAAATTATGCTTTGTACCGGATGTTGTTTTTAATGATTATTGCCATGCCAACTTTTCTTTTATCAATGCTACATCTCAGAAAGTTCTCAAAGTGCTACATTTCAGATGTTGATATAAAAAAATTATAACTAATATAACAAATTAACAAACAATTTAATCCATAGAAATATTATATATTTTCTATTTGGTATAACTTTATATACAAAAATGAGTTAATATCTTCCCTATTTTAGAAACTATCAATATATACATGAACATTTAATGTATATATAGTAAACATTTTACCCTTGTATTAGAATATTTTCGCACATTTTTTTTTAATAAAAATGCATCTTAAATTTTGTAAATTAGTTGAAAATGCTTTTACAATTTGTTGGAATATTTTTTTATTACAGTTTGAAAAAATTGGCTTTCATTAAATAATTTTTAAAATTAAAATACTTAAAAAGAACAAATATATTATTTTCTTTTTTCTTTTATGAGATTTAAATGTTATTTTTATATGAAATCATCCAATGTCTTTTATTTGATTGTAGGAATAAAACAAATAGCTGTTATTCTCATGAAATAGCTTTAAAATTTTATTTAATTATGACGAAAAATAATGATTTATTGAAAAACCTTTAAATAGGATTCAAAAGTATTTGAAGTAAGTACTCTCGAAATCAGTTTTTAGTAGAAATTTGTTTTGAAAATTTTTCTCTCTTGTGTTAGTGAATGCTTGATGAAGTATTTTTTTTAAATCTGTATTTCTGTGTGTATATTTTGTATGTATGTTCTGTTAAATAATGAATTTTAGTTTAACATTTTAATATTAATAAAGCACATTATAATTTGTGTATTTTTATTAGCACGTATAATTTATCATAAACAATTTGTAATAAATAGATAACTTTGGACCAATCATCTATCGCATCATTATCATTGTTAAATTTTTCATTTCATTTCGAGTAATTTATTTGTAATTTTATTTGTGTGTATTCATAAGAAATATAAGAAATGGCAGGAAATTTTGCTAGTCATTTTTTTAAATGTATAAGGGTTACTGAATTTTCTTATTAATTTTTATTTCTATACAATTAAATCAACAACTGAACAATGAACTTCAATTATAATACTTAGAATTTTCATTATAAAAATGTTATTTGTCAAAATTTTATAAATTGTTACAGAGACACATATTTCAATTGTTTGGGAAAAATTATTAATGATTGTCTCGAATAAATTCTTTAGAAACTTTTAAAAAATGTAAATGCTATACAATATTTCAAAAAGAGGAAATATTTAAGATAGAAAGAAATTACGAATCAGAAATTTCCATGAAAATATTAATTTTCATAAATGTTTATAAACTGTACGACAAATAAAATACTTTTAAATAACTTATATTTAATATTTACAAATTCTGAAATAGTATAAATTTTAAATAATATGTTTTGTTATGTACCAGAAGTATCAAAATTTCCTCTACATCAATAAATAATCTTTTTTAAATTATTCAAAAACCTTTTTTTCCATTTAATGATGAAGCTTTTATTTCTTCATTTAAGCATTTCTGGGACAAAATATCTAATAATTTTTGTCATAAATGTTAGTAAATTTATAATCAACAAAAAAAGAACAATTTGTATAAAAAACTTATCATCCTATAAAAATGAATGCTATTTATCAAATTCGAATAATTTCTAGTATTTATTAAAATATTGAATTCTAGTAATTATTAAAATTATTAAATTCTTGTATTTATTAAAATATTTAATTTCTAGTAGTTATTCAAATAATTAATTTTCTAGAAATTATATAAATAATGAGTTACTATTATTTAAATGGGAAAAAACTAAGTACAAAAAAAAAATACCACTTAAATTTCAATAGAGAAACTTTTAGTTATTAATTTTTAGTTCACTTTTAGTTATTGTATAAAAAAAAATTTTTTTGAATAGTTTATACTCATTTTCTTTATAAAATATATTAGATATGTTTTATAAATGCGGTAATTGAATAAAATCCATTGATAACTTGCACATATAAGTCTATTTGACAGATATTTTACTATTAACTGAAAATGTGTTAAAATAGAAATAATTTAAAAATAAATTTTGAAATAATATCTTATGTTTGTAGGCTTATAGGTAAAAAAATTTCAAAAATTCTGTTCCAAAAACTTTTTAAAATTATAAAAAAAAAATAGTTTCTAGTTAATGTTTAAAAAGTAGGTGCAAAAGATTTATGCACATATGCTGTATAATTTTTTCATCTCTTTTCTTATATACAACAGAAAAAGATTTTACAAATATAACATATTGATATTAAGCACTTTTAACAATTCAATAAATTACTCACTCAAGTATAAGGAAATAAAACATGAAATACTTACAAGCAAAAACAAATTTTTTATTTTCATCATATAGATTGCTGTATTATCCAAAACTGGTTAATAAACTTTTAACTATTTCGTAATAACTCAACTTAATAAATTTACGATTTTGAAAATAAATTAAAAATTGTATTTATAAAGTAAATTCGAACTAAACTCTGGTTAAAAAGGATATCCTGAATCACTGGTATCCGCATTAAACTCGACGCTTTTACGCTTATCGGCTATAAACGGTCCTTTAGAGGTAAACCACAGAAGTATATCCTCGATTGTTGCCAGCAAGTTTATTACCTTCAACAATCGGCATGTGCGATAAAGTTCTTTTTACACCAGGGCAGCGACAGATTATTACCGGCACCTCTGCAGGCACCAGGGCGGCGCGGTAGCAACAAAAATGTGGGTAACAAACCCTGTCTGCACAGGTACTTTTACGGCCAGGCCGTTAAATTTGTAAAATATCAGCGGTGAGCAACGAATCGTTAATTCCTATCCACTTGGTCGACCACGAGGCTATTAAACGGAAGGTAAATGTGTAAGCGGGCTGTTTTATTATCACCTTCTTCTTGTTATAAAAGCTGATCTTTGCGTCCCGGCCGCCAATAACAGATAGCTGTTCACTTTGAGGGAACGTATAAGCTGCCCGTGCAAATCAATAGGTTACCTCCTCTTTAGAAAACAAAAAAAAATTGTAGTAAATCTGAATTATTTTTATATTTTTTAAAAACTTCTTTTTTATCTTTACAAGAAATTAAAATTCCAATTAATCTGGATTATTTCATATTTCATACTTATAATAAACCATTTTAAATGACCGTTTTATTTCAATTTGTTTTTGAATATTGTTTTTTACGATAATAGAAATTATGATCAGTATGTTTTATCATGATTTAGGTTCTTTTAGTGGTTAACTGCAAAGAGTATATCCTTTATTGTTGCAAGCGAGTTTAGTGCTTTCAACAACCGGCTCATTTCTTTATTAAGAATAAATTTATTGTTTCGATTTGGATAATAATAATGGTAAAGAATCAATCTATTGTTAGGATTTAATAATAAGAATAGTAAATATATATATATATTGTTCAGATTTAATAAGAAGAATAAATTTATCAATAATAAGAATACAAATTATTAGAAGAATATTAAGAACGCACTTATTGCTTAATTTGAATAATGAGAACAGAAAAAATATTATTATATAATATAAATAATTATATAAATTTACAATATTATGTATTTATTGTTCAGTTATAATAAAAATAAAACTATCATCTTTGTGCAACAAACAGCCCCATGTTGAGCAAAGGCCGTCTGTCTACAGGTAGATTAAGAGGCGGCAGATGTTTTTCTTTTTACTGGGTAGGATTGTGAGCCCTACACCCAACAGTCATATTAGACGGGGACTTAAGGCTTAAAGGGGATTCCGAACCATTACAAACAATAATGGCAACACCGGGACTGAAAAAACCCAAAAAACTGTGGTATCGAGCGGTAGAGCGCTAGTCACCGGCCATCATGCCCCAAACACCAATATATAGTTTCTTGAACAAGTTATATCGATATTAAATACTTTTATAACTACAATAAATTAATCACACCAACATAAGAAAATAAAATATGAAATAGTTACAAACAAAAACCAAATTTTTTCCCATCCTGTGGATTGGTGCACTATCCAAAGCTGCTTAGCAAACTTTTAACTATTTGGCAATAATCTACTTTAATAAATTTATGATTTTGAAAACTAATAAAAATTTTATGTAAAAACCAAATTTCGTTAAAAGGATATCCTGAGCCTTGTATCCCGCACTAAACTCGACACTTTTACACTTATCGGCCATAAACGGTTCTCCTTATGGGTAAACCCAGAAGTATATCCTTGATTGTTGCAAGCGAGTTTACTACCTCCAACAATCGGCATATGTGGTAAATTTCCTCTTTTACACCAGGGTAGAAACAGATTATTACCCGCACCTCTGAAAGCACCAGGGCGGCTCGGTAGCAACAAAAATGTGGGTAACAAATCCTGTCTGCACAGGTACTTCTACGGCCAGGCCGTTAAATTTGTAAAATATCAGCGGTTGAGCAAACGAATCGTTAATTCCTATCCACTTGGTCGACCACGAGGCTATTAAACGGAAGGTAAATGTGTAAGCGGACTGTTTTATTATCACCTTCTTCTTGTTATAAAAGCTGATGTTTTGCGTCCCGGCCGCCAATAACAGATAGTTGTTCATTTGAGGGAACGCATAAGCTGCTCCCTTGCAAATCGATAGGTTGCCTTCTTTAGAAGAAAAGAAAATCGTATATTAATCTGATTATTTTCATATTTCATATTTCATATTTTAATTTTTAATATTGTTTTTTACTGAAATCGAAATTATGATCTTTATGTTTTATCTTGTTTTGTTTATTTATTATTAAGAATAAATTTATTGTTTATAATAATATGAATAGTAAGAATATATTTATTGTTCAGTTTTAATCATGAGAACAGGAATAATATATTTATTTTTCAGATATAATAAAAAAAAAATTCATCATCATTTGTGTGACAGCCCCATGGTGGTGGGCCAAGGCCGTCTACGTACCTACGGCAGATTACGAGACGAGAGATGTTTTTATTTTTACATGGTAGGATTGTTAGCCATACGCCCAACAGCTATATTAGACCGGGTCTTAATGCTTAAAGTGGATTCCGAACCACTACAAACATAAATGACAATGACGTGACTTAAACCCGAAACCTGTGATATCTAGCTGCAGAGTGCTAGCCACTCAGCCATCAGGACTCAGACACAACTATATAGTTTTTTGAGCAAGTTATATCGATATTAAATACTTTTATAACTACAATAAATTGCTCACACCAACATAAAAATTAAAATATGAAATACTTACAAACAAAAACCAAATTTTTATTTCCATCCTGTGGATTGGTGCACTATTTAAAGCTGCTTAGCAAACTTTTAACTATTTCGCAATAATCTACATAATAAATTTATGATTTTGAAAACTAATTAAACATTTTATTTAAAACTGAATTTCGGTTAAAAGGATATCCTAAGCCTTTGGTATCCCGCACTAAACTCGACACTTTTACACTTATCGGCCATAAACAGTTCTTTAGGGTAAAACGCAGAAGTATATCCTCGATTGTTGCAAGCGAGTTTAGTACCTTCAACAATCGGCTGGTGCGATAAAGTTCCTTTTTTACACCAGGGCAGCGACAGATTATTACCAGCACCTTTGCAAGCACCAGGGTGACTCGGTAGCAACAAAAATGTGGGTAACAAATCCCGTCTGCACAGGTACTTTTACGGCCAGGCCGTTAAATTTGTAAAATATCAGCGGTTGAGCAACGAATCGTTAATTCCTATCCACTTGGTCGACCACGAGGCTATTAAACGGAAGGTAAACGTGTAAGCGGACTGTTTTATTATCACTTTCTTGTTATAAAAGCTGATCTTTGCATCCCGGCCGCAATAACAGATAGTTGTTCGTTTGAGGGAGCGTATAAGCTGCCCCTTTGCATATGAATAGGTTACCTTCTTTTTAGCAGAAAAAAAAGTATGAATATGGATTATTTCCATATTTCACTTATAAAAACCCTTAAATGGTAATTTTAATTCAATTTGTTTTTGAATAATGTTTTTTTTATTAAAATCGAAATTAGGATCAGTATGTTATATCTTGATTTTACTCGTTTCTTAATAAGAACAAGTTTATTGTTTAGATGATGATAATATTAAGAATACATTTATTGTTCAGATTTATTAATAAAAAATAGTAAGAATAAATTTAGAAGAAGATATTTATTTTTCAGATTTAATAATAAGAATATTAGAATAAATTTTTAATAAAGAATAGTAAGACTAAATTTAGCAACAATAAGAATAAAAATGATAAGAAGAATAGTAATAAAAAGTTTAGAAGAATAAATTTATTATTCAGATTTAATAATAAGAAAGAATAATAATAGTAAGAATAAATTGATTGTTCGATTTGCATAATAAGATTAAATTTATTGTTCATATTTAATAATAATAATAAATTTATATTACAGATTTAATAATAAAAATATAAGAATAAATATAAAAAAATAAATTTAAAAATACATTTAGCAGAACAGATAGAAATAGGATTCAGAAGAAGAACTTTTTCACAATATAAAAAGATATACACTGCTGGAGAGTTTTTGCATACCGTATTTTTATCGCCCGATATTTTTTTTTTCCTTTCAGCGCATGCTCATAGGAAATTGCGCATGCGTTTCTGTAATAATGTACTCTTATGAGCATGCGCACTAGGGTGAAAAAATATCGGACGATAAAAATATGATATGCAAAAACTTTCTATTATTTGAGCTATTTAGCTATTATCATCAGGTATTTACCACTATTTATTATGTATTTACCGCTATTTCAGCAGAATACAGTTAAGAGAACGTATGCGCTATTCTTAAAAATCAATAGTTACCTACTTTAAAAGAAAAATTCAAATTATCTTATATAGTTTAGAAGTTGCAGTTTTAAATTAACGACGTAATTAATAATATGACGTAATGTAATGCAAGTATTAATACGCATTAAATAAGAAGCATATGCTCGTCTATATTTTGCATACTGAAAGAATATTTTTGTAAAACAACTTGAAGTCACGATAGATTGAGAGTTGGCAGATGTACGATATTAAAAGTGAAATAGTGTCTATCTTTGAATAATACAAGGTAGAGCAAAAAATACGTTTAATTCGTATTTAAATATTAATCTTCACAACAGTTATATTCCAAAAAGATATTGATATTCAGTGGAACCAATTAAAGAGTTAAAAGATTTAAGACAGACATATTTAAACATGACTTATATTAAAATTTTCTTCAGATGGATTTAGCACCTGAGATATTTGATAGCGTTGAAAAAAATGATTTTCATTTCAAACATATCTTCTTCGAAAGTCGTTTTACTTTCTACTTCCTATTAAATATAAGTAAAAAAAAAAAAAACTTTTACGATTTTTAATATGACTGCTGCGAAAAACAGAATGTTATTTTTAAAGAAATTTTCTTGGGATTTTTTTTTCAAACTCAATCCTTTGTATAAACAGCAAACCGTCAGCTGGATATCTAAAAGATGCAAGATATTATTTTTAAACTCTCTGTGTTTATTCTAAATGCTACTGATAAAGAAATGATATTGGAATTTTAATATAGATGAAGAAATGTTTGATTTACAATCATTTTTATTGTTGAAATGTTGAGGAATTTTATGACATTTGCAAATTCTGATGAATTTTACAATATTTCTCTGTATTACAGATATTGCATGAACCATTGTCATATTGCATACAAAGAAATTTAAAGAAAGTTTCCAGGTTAATATTCTCAGCCAAAAAAAAAAAAAAAAAAAGAAAGAAAGAAAAGAAATAATAATAATAAAATCAAAGCTTTACAATCCTGAACAGAAATGTTCATCATATCATCCTTTAATAACCGACAATTTAATTTAATGAAATATTAATATCGCTAATGAAATGAATTTTAATTTAGCAAACTGATTTAAAATAAAAAAAAAAACATAAAAATGCATAGATAGGCAATTCAGAAAAATGATAACAGTAAAAATTCTTGTAGAAATTCTTTTCTTTTATGAAGCACCTGCATAATTCCTTTATTTGTGTGATACAAATATACTATCATTTATCATGTTTTTAGTTTTTACGTAAATTACATTAGACATAATAATTATTTCAAATGAATAAATTAATTTAATGTGTTTCTCCAAGCTAAAACAAAATGTCCAAAAAAATTTTTAATAGAAATAGATTTGAAAATATTAATTCAAAAAGAATTTCTAGTATTTATTTGCAATTGTCCATAGTATTATCCGAAGTAGCAAAGCATAGTGAAGAACGTGAGTATTTAAATTGAAATATTTGAAAATATTGAAAACAAACTTTAAGTCTAAATAATAGGAGAATACTTGAAACAAAAAAAAAAATGTAAATAATACAAGCGATAAAATTTAATAAATCACCATTTTAATCAACAAAATTTATAAAAATAATTGAAAAGCAATTCTTAATCTCATTGTTTAAATTTATTCTCTGATACGCAATATTTACTCAAATTAAAAAGATCAAAATGAAGGCTATTGTTTTTTTATCTGCAATGCATTGTGTTTTTTATTTGCTATTACATGCGCTTGTTAATCCACCTTCCAATTTGCAACATAATGCCCAGTGTTCTGTTTCTTGAGTTGTAATTCGAACTATAAAAACTTTCCACGTTATCTAATCCGGTAAATGATCAACTGGCCATCATTAGTCAAGTCGTAAATCATTTTATATTAGAAAAAAAGTCAACTAAAAGTCTCCAAAACAAGTCTGATAACACCCACTAACACGACATGAAACAACACGGCTTTCGATTTTCGATATTCTTTCGAATATCAGAAACTGTTTTCTGTGCTGCATTACTAATGTGTCCAAAAAGTAAGACCAGTTTTCAATTTAAAATTTCCCGGACATATGGTATTTCAATTTTTTTTTTTAACTTTTAGGGTGCTGGCACTATCCTTGACATCTGTGTAAAATTTGATGTCAAAATATACATTAGTGCTTGAGTTACATTTGGTTTTGTAAGATGCTAAAACTGATTTTGGCAATTTTGAGATGTCTCTTTAATCGACTCAAGTACGGTGTCCCCGGAGTGGTCTTTTGAGTTTAGAGAATAGCCACAAGAAGCACGATGCTAAATTAGGTGAATAGGTGTGGAATGATATGGTTTCATTTTTAACGAAAAAGTCACGAAGAATCAATGCAGTGTGAGCTGGCGTATTCAGTGTTTTCGGAACCACTGAATACGCCAGCTTTCGGAGATTTAATACCCAAAACATCTTTTAAAATAGAGAATTTTGAAATTCCAACATCATCAGCAAGGTCTCTAATTGTAAATCGACGGTTTGAAAGCACCAAATATTTAATTGTTTGGACGTGAGCTTCTTCGGTTGGAGTTGAAGGTCGCCCAGAGCGCTCTTCGTCTTCTTTGAACTGTTTTTACCACTTCTAAACTTTTCTTTACGATATAGGAATGCTCACCAAATGCATTTTGCAACATTCTAGTATATGTTTCCGCAAACAGAATTTAACGCAAGTTCTTGCTCAATTATTTCAGACATTTTAAAAATTGCTGGAATTAGTTTTAGCGTCTCACAAAAACCAAGCGTAACTCAAACACTAATAGACATTTTGACGTAAAATTTCACCCAGATGTCAAGGACAGTACCAGCAACCTAAAAATGAAAAAAAAAAAAAAATGAAATACCATATGTCCGGGAAATTTAAATTGAAAACTGGTCTTACTTTTTGGACACAGTATTACACATAATTTTCGCATTTACTCCTAGATGCAACTGTATATGTCGAACATGATGAATATGTTATAATCCATATCATTCATTTGCTCTTAAAACACTTGTATAATGAAATAATAAATTAATTTTTTTTAAAATTACTGAATTTTTAAAAAAAAAATGACATCAAATACCATACGAAAATCTGATTTCTTCAAAAACTAAAACTAAAATACTTTAGAAATTTTTAGATGTGATTTTAAGGAACATTGTCTTCAAACAGAATTCAATAGCTCTTACAATATCAGTATTTATTATTTTCATTTTTCATTGTTAGCAAATTAACAAAATAATATGTAATAATCCAAGAATGTAATTACATTAATATATAACTTAATTTTATACATTGTTTGTCCTTTTCTGTAAGAAATATTGTTGACCATCATAATTTGCATTAACAACTTTCAAAATTTTTAATGAAAATGCCCATTTCTTTATCATAGATTCCATATGGCTCATTTATTTATTTAAAAAATAATATTGTTTTAAAAGCCGCAAATTAAAAAAAAACACTTGCATATAGTAATTTATAGTATATATAGTATTTTAATATTATAGTATATAGTATATATAGTATTTTAATATTATTGTGTATAGTATATATAGTTTATTAATATTATAGTATATAGTATAGTATTTTATTATTATAGATATAGTATTATATTACATATTATTCAAATTGCCAAAAATTGTTTAAATTTTTCTTAGTTAAATTATATACGAAGTTAATTGAATTGATAAAAAATGTATCGAAAAAAAAATAAAATTTAACTTCTGTAAAAGAAAACGTCAACTCTTCAGATAAAAGTAAGAATTGAATAAAAAAAAAAAAAAAAAAAAAAACAGATTAAATTATATTTTGAAAAATATTCAAAACTATAACTTTAGAAATATTTCTAGATGTTCAAATATCTAACTACAAAAATGAAAAATCTTTAAAACGTATAAAAACGAAATATGAAATGAAATTAAAGCTTGCAGCGAAATCTCTTTTCCTCAGTTCTATGATAACTGAATATTCAAGAATTATAAAAAATATTATAAAGGAAATAAAACTCATGGAAAACGTCACAATAGTAAGAATCAATTTTTAATAAATGATTCTGAATCTTTGCAACTAATGGGGAAAAATGATGCTCAAAGGGATGACAAAATTCAAATCTTCAAAATATGTCATTTATTGATAAAAATGAACAATTGGTTGCTATATTAATGATATAATGATAATCGTAGAAATTATAACAATGATTTTCAGTTATTGATTTAATGAAAATAATTTTTAAACTGATAATTTCTACCACAATATACGAGTTCATTTCTAAATTTAATCTTACATTGTCGAAAATAAATTAAATATTTTCAATAAATTCAACATTTCTCTTAACAATTCTTTTATTAGAACACCAATTTGAGTGTAATGAAACTTTTGGTTTTGTATGCTAAGTAATTGTAGGCATTGTAACATCTGCGACAGAGTAAACATCTCAAATTCGGTGCTCATTATATTTGACACGGTAAGATAATGAGACGCACGGTTGAAAAGGTCATTATGACTTAGAATGGAGTCAAATGCCAGGTCTTCAGAAGATGAATAGATAATGAACTCGAGGCCACGAACCCTAACAGTGATTTATGTCGCATATTGTACATGATTCTATCTATTTTATCTAAGAATTGGGTCGAAGTAAGGTTAAATTTGAAATTCCGTTCATCTATGTTAATGCCTTAACAGAAATATTAGTGTTTAGTGGTAAAATTTCATATAAAATAATTTTAATTGTAATTTTATTAATCCTATTATGCGTTTTTTGGGTTATAGAGTATTTATTGGAGATTATAATGTCTATGTATAATGTCCAGAGCAGAACTCGAAGATTTTTTTGTTATAGTGAAATATCAACTTTTAAACTCAAAAAAATGTGTGCAAAAATTTAATGTCACAGTATATTTTATAATATGGTTTCTAACATAAAAGCTTGAATTGAAACAACAATATCAAAGGTAAAAAAAAAATGTCCTATTGTTGATCTGAAGTTATTTTAAGTCATTCAGTGGCAACTTTAAATAAAGTAAAATTTAATGTCTTTATTATTTTACAAATTTTTAAAAATACGTCATCATTTAAGGAAAAGAGGGTGAAGGGGCAACATATTAAACAATTTCCTTTTTTTGTTAAAGAATAATTACGTAAGTTACAATTTAAATTCATGAAAAATTAAATATCAATCCATGAACTTTAATTAATTTTTCTTAATTTATAATGGAATGCGAAAAAAAAAATATATGCAGACTGAATAAATATACAGTCAATATATATATATATATATATCATATATAAATATCTATATAATCAGTTAATCATTATACGTGACAATATATATATATATATATATATATATATATATATATATATATATATATATATATATATATATATATATATATATATATATATATATATATATATATATATATATATATATATATATATATATATATATATATATATATATATATATTGGTATCCGGGGAGCCTGATTGCCGAGTGGCTAGCGCTCTGGCGCTCGGAACCATAGGTATCGGGTTCAAATCCCGGCTTGCCCATGGATGCTTGTAGTGGTTCGGAATCCACTTTAAACCGTAGGTCCAGGTCCTAATAGGATCGTAGAGCGTTGCGGGGGCATAGTCACTCCGCGTCTGTGGCTTATCTTGAAGTTACACGCTCCCCTGGGTAATGCAAAGTGAGTAACGTCTGTGCAGCACTTGCCTTAAAGCATCAAAGAAAATTGTCTAAGTGGTTGCCAACTGCATTAGAACGAAAAAAATATATATATAGGTATCCTGCACAGTAGTATCACAGTATATTTTTAAACAAACAGTTAAAATAGCATTGATATGAAATTTTCATAGGTATATATAGGCCCATTTTATTTTAGGGTGGCCATGATTTTAATTGAGGGAATGAAACCGCAAGGAAAACATAGATGGTTTGAAAAAAAAGGCTTGATGATTTTTCTTGAAATAAAATTAAACAGTTTAAATAAATAAAAATAAAAAAAAATGTATCGACGAACAGTAAGATGAACACAATCCTCAATAATGTTGATTTTTTTTAAATTATTTATATTTAAAATTATTTATCTTAGAGTAAGTTCTTTTTTCTGTTCTGATCCTAATCGATGCAAATTAACTACTTCCTAATAAACAACTGAAAATTTTTTAATAATGTATAACCTTTTGAACAAAAGATTAAATATTTAACTATTTTTGTAGTAATACATTCAAAATTATCGTAATATGTCAATAATGGATTTTTTCATTACACGTAGAACTCAATTGTAATTAGTAATGATTTTTTATAGACTAGTGATTTATGTCACATAATGTACATTATTCTATTTATTTAATCTAAGAATGAGGTAGTGTTAAATTTGAAATTCCGTTTATCTATATTAGTGTTCTTAACAGAAATATTAGTGTTTAGTGGTAAAAGATGGGCTTTAAATATCTTGTTAAATATATGAAGACTCAAAATAATTTTTAATTGTAATTTTGTTAATCATACTATATGTTTTGTTAGTCATAGAATATTTGATGGAAGTTAAAAATTATGATGTCCATCAATGAGTAAAACTCATTGAATTTTTCTATTCTAGTGAAATATCAATTATTAAATTGAAATAAATCGTGCGACATTTTAATGTAACATTAATTCAACATTTTAATTTTCTATGACATTTCAGAACTGGTTTGGAACTACTGTATCATTCAGCGATCTTTCCTAAAAGGTCATATTGTTAGGATAAAGTTATCTTAAGTCATTCTGTGGACAACTTAAATAGAAAAAATTTAGTTGCTTAATTCTTTTATAAACATTTAAAAATACGTCACCATTTCAGGAGAATAGGTGAAGATACAACAGATTAAACAATTTTAATTTTATTGCTCAAAAACAATTTCGTACGTTACAATTGAAATTTATGAAAAATTACATATAAATTATGGACTTCAACTGATTGGCTAAAGTAAGGGTGGAAAACTGCAAGGGAAACACATAGTTTGAAAGGGAGACATGATATTTTTATACACAAAAATTAAACATTTTAAATAAGTGAAAAATTACAAAAAAAAATATCTCGAAAAACATTTCGATGGACACAATCCTCAATAATGTTGATTTTTGAAATTATTTATTAAAAAATCATTTATTTATTTTAGAGTAAGTTCTTTTTTTTTGTGTGTTCTGATCCTATTCGATCAAAATCAAATATTTCCTAAAAATTAACTAACAAATTACTCATAATGTATAATTTTCTAAATAAAAATTAAATATATATTTATTTTTGCAGTAATACTGCCAAAATTTCTTAATCCTAGTAACATTTAGAATGTATTCGCTCCATACATTTAGAAGACAATTGCAATTAGTAACATTTTCTCGTAGACTTATTTCTGAATAGAATAATTTATTATAAAACATTGTTTTAATATTTCATTAGCTATAAAAGTAAAAGCAGATTAATAAGTAACTATCGTTAAATAACAAATATTTGATATACAATGGTAAAGAGTGACAAATTTTATTCGTTCTAACGAAACTGAAGTATTGATAGATTTAGAACCAATTGAGAAATCATTTGTAATTAGTGATAATTTTCATAGATTAATCTTCTTAATACTTTAATTTAATGTAAAACATTGCTTTTCCTTTATCGCTAATGTAATACTAAAACAGATTAATAATTAATTATTGCTGAAAAACAAATGAAAACTATTTAACATACTACTGTGCCCAAAATGTAAGACCAAATTTTTTTTTTTTTTCAAAAACTCTTTATTTATTCTTCCAAATTTATTTCCTCGCCTTCAAAGTAATCCCCTCCGGACACAATGCACTTATGCCAACTTTTTTTTTTTTCCAATCAGCAATGCATGCTAAAAAGTCATCGTCAAGGATGGCCTTCAAAGTGCGCGGCGTTTCTCTTCAATCGACTCAAAACGGTGCCCCTGGAGTGGTCTTTGGAGTTCAGAGAATATACAAAACGCATTGACGCGTCGCAAAATGGAATTGACCCATCCTTTTACAATACTAATATCACTATATACTTACACCAACTTTTTACTAATCCTTAATACATGCCAAAAAGTCATCGGCAAGGATGGCCTTCAAAGCGCGCGGCGATTGATGTTGAATCTCTTCAATCTCTTTTCCAAAAATTCAGTGTTGTCGGTACCAATCGAGATTTGACGCATTTTAGGCCCAAAAGATCTTTTAAAATGAGATTGACCGGTCCTTTTGAAATTCCAACATCCCCAGTAAGGTCTCTAATTGTAAATCGACGGTTTGCATGCACCAAATCTTTAATTTTTCGAACGTGAGCTTCGTCGGTTGAGATTGGTTTGTCGACAAGAGGGCTCTTCGTTTTCAACGCGTTCTCTGCCTTCTTTGAACTGTTTATAACACTTCTAATCATTTCTTTCCAATATAGGAATGCTCACCGAATGCCTTCTGCGGCATTCTATACGTTTCCGCAAACAAAATTTAATGCAAGTTCTTTACTCGATTAATTCAGACATTTCAAAAATCCGCCGGGATCAGTTTTAGCGTCTCACAAAGCCAAGCGTAACTCAAACACTAATGAATATTTTGACGTCAAATTTCACACAGATGTCAAGGATAGTGCCAGAAACCCTAAAAAGGGAGAAAAAAAAAATTGAAATTCCATAGGCCCCGAGAATTTTAAATTGAAAATTGCTCTTACTTTTTGGACACAATAGTACAATGATAAATCATATTGGGTGAAGTAGCCAATAATATTGCTTTTTACTTAAAATGGAGAATGACAAATCTCACACTTACAAACGAAAGTTAAGTGTAGATAGATTGAGAAGTCAATTGTAATTAGTGATAATTTTTCATAGATTGATTTTCTGGTTACATTACTGTAATATAAAACAATGTTCTTCTTTTTATTGCTAATGAACTATTAAAGCAGATTAATACTTAATTATCGCTGAATAACAAATCAAAACTATTTGACATATAATGATAAATCATATTGGGGAGGTAGCCAATAAAATTGCTTTTACTTAAAATGCGGAGTGACAAATTTCACCCTTGATAACGAGGGTTAAGTGTAGATAGATTGAGAACCAATAAATTAGAGTGATAAAACGTAGTTTAGCCAAAACATTTTTGTCAGAGTTGAATAGTAGTGTTGTCTATACCTATTTATGAAAGTATATTATAATTTGTGCACAAATAATTTTAAAAGCATATTTGAAATTTTTAAAAGTTATTTGAAACAGCATTATTCCTCTATCTAGTCTGTCTTTTGTACTTAAAACTACAACTAAGTTGTATTAAATTTCATATAAAATTTAGGGATAAATTATTTCGGAAAAATTAGAAGAATTCTTTAATTTGAATCATTATTTCTCTTTTCTTAGCTTAAATGAAATTATCATTTCATTATGTTTTGTACGTGCTTTTGAGCAATGTTCGTTTTCACTGTAAACTTTGTCTATACCTATTTATGAAAGTATATTATAATTTGTGCACAAATAATTTTAAAAGCATATTTGAAATTTTTAAAAGTTATTTGAAACAGCATTATTCCTCTATCTAGTCTGTCTTTTGTACATAAACTACAATAAGTTGTATTAAATTTCATATAAAATTTAGGGTTAAAATTATTTCGGAAAAAAATTAGAAGAATTCTTTAATTTGAATCATTATTTCTCTTTTTCTTAGCTTAAATGAAATTATCATTTTCATTATGTTTTGTACGTGCTTTTGAGCAATGTTCGTTTTCACTGTAAACTTTAAATGTACAACTTTATATTGTACAGATAATTATTGTATTTATAATGAAAGTGATTACAATAAATTTAAAATTTTTATTTTCAATAAGGAAAGCTGAAATGTCCTATTTTTCTTTTTACTTTCAAAATTCAAATTGGGAATTTTGATAAAATTATGAATAAAAAAAGGAAAGTAATGAATCAATAAATAATATGTAACTGATAATATTTAAATAAATAAAGGATAAAAAAAAATAATAAAATTAATTATGCATAACTGAATAATGAATAACATGAATTAAACAGATTTTATTAAAAAATTCATTGAAATTTCCAAATGATTAATATGTAATTGATAAAAATATTTATTATGTGTGTTAAAATTATTCATCACCTATTGATGGAATATTTAAATTAAAAATAATTTTCTTCAAATGGGATGTATAATATATTTATTATTGTCTTTTCAATAATAATAACTTATTAGCATTATAAAATGTTAGCTGTAAAAACGAATTAAAAATTTATAAAATAATACATTTTAATTTAACTTTTCAATTTTATAGTACTAATTAAGTGTAAACATTCATTATATATTTTTTTTCCAAATATGTATTTATGCATTGAATAAAGAATTGAATCTTAAAAATAATACATTCAATTATATCCGAAATAAAATTGAATAAATACTCAAAAGGGGTGAAATTAATTAATTATTGTATTTATAATGAACGTCATTATAATAATGTTAAGGTTTTTATTTTTCAATAAGAAAAACTGGAATGCTATTTTTTTTTCAAAAATTCTAAGAAGAAATTTTGTTAAATCCATGAAATAACGAGTTTTTTCTTATAAATAATTATTTAAATTTCCAATTGATTAATATACAAAATATTTAATGATAAGTGTTAAAATTATTTTATCATCTATTGATGAAATATTTAGATTAAATTAATTTTTTTTTAAATGGAATTTATAAAATATTTATTGTCTTTTCAATATTAATAACTTCTCAGCGTTATATGTAAACTTTACAAGAGAATTAAAAATTTATAAAATAATGCACTTTAATTCAACTTTCCAATTTTATAGTACTAATTAGGTATAAAACATTCATTGAATATTTTCTTCTTAATTATATATTCATGCATTGAATAAACAAAGGATTCTTAAAAATAATATATTCATTAATATCTGAAGAATATTAAATAAATATTTAAAAGTTTTGTAATTAATTAATTATTGTATTTATAATGAAAGCAACTATAATAATGTTAAGGTTTTTATTTTTCATTAAGAAAAGCTAAAATGTTCTTGTTTTTTAAAAAATTCAAACCAGAAAATTGATGTATCTCTAAATAAACAAATTTCCCTATAAAAATTCATTTGAATATCTAAACGATTAATGTGCAATTGATTAAAATATTTAATGATAAATGTTATTATTATTTTATCACCTATTTATGAAATATTTAGATTGAATTTAATATTTTCCAAATGAATTATTGTCTTTTCAATACTAATAACTTATTAGCTTTATAAAATACAAACTGCACAATATAATTAAAAATTTCTAAAAATAATACACTATAATTTAAGTTTTATATCACTAATTAAGTATAAAACATTCATTAAATACTTTCCATTTAAATATATATTTATGCATTGAATTAATAAATGATTTATAAATATAATATATTCACCTATATATGAAAGAAAATTAAAAAAATATTCAAAAGTGGTGCAATTAATTAATTACTGTATTTATAATGAAAGCAATTATACTAATGTTAAGGTTTTTATTTTTCATTAAGAAAAGCTGAAATGTTTTTTTTTTTTTAGAAACTCTAATCAGAAATTTTGATTAAATCTACGAAACAGAGTGATTTTTATAAAAATTCATTTGAATTTTCAAATGAATTATATACAATTGATTAAAAACTTTTAATGATGTGCGTTAATATAATTTTATCACTAACTGTGCTTGAATATTTAGATTAAAACAATTTTTTTCAAATAGGATTCCTAAAATATTCATAATTGCATTTCCAATATTAATGACTTATTAGCTTTAAACAATGTAAACTGCACAATAGAATTAAAATTTAAAAAATATTACACTTCAATTTAACTTTCAATTTTATAGTACTAATTAAGAATGAAACATTCATGAAATATTTTCATTCTAAATATATATTTATGCATTGACCAAACAAATTATTCTTAAAAATAATATATTCACTTATACCTGAAAGAAAATTAAATAAATACTCAAATACGGTGCAATTAATTAATTATTGTATTTATAATGAAAGTATTATAATAAATTTAAGTTTTTATTTTTCAATAACAAAAGCTGAAATGTATTTTTTTTTTTTTTTTCAAAATTTAAAGCGGAAATTATGTAAGAGTCTATTAAATAAACAGATTTTCCTATAAAATTCATTTGATTTCGAAACTAATTATAAACAATTGATTAAAACATTTAATGATATGTGTTAATGCAATTTACTGATGAAATATTTAAATTAAAAACTAATTTTTTTCATATTGGATTTATCAAATATTTACCATTGTCTTTTCAATATTAATATTATATTAGCTTTATAAAATGATAAAATGTAAACTGCACAAAAGAATTAAAAATTTATAAAATAATACACTTTAATTTAACTTTTCAATTTTATAGTACTAATTAAACATAAAAACCTAAATATATATATGTATGCCTAAATATATCCTAAATATATATATGTATGCATTGACTAAATAAATAATTTTAAAAATAATATATTTACTTATAAGAAAATTAAATAAATACTCAAACTCGGTGCAATAAATTAATTATTGTATTTATAATGAAAGTAATTATAATAATATAAAATTTTAATTTTTATTCAAAAAAGTAGAAAAGTTCTATTTTTTTTTCAAAATTCAAAGCGTAAAAGTTTGTCAATCTATGAAATAAACAGATTTTCCTGTAAAAGTTCATTTGAATTTCCAAATGAATTATATACAATTGATTAAAATATTTAATGAAGTGTTAATATAATTTTATCACTTACTGATGAATTATTTAAATTAAAGTAATTTTTCTGCAAATGGGATTTATAAAATATTTATTATTGCATTTCAAATATTAATGACTTATTAGCTTTATAAAATGTAAACTGTACAATAAAATTTAAAAATTATTACATAATACAATACAGCAATTTAACTTTTAATTTTATAGCACTAATTAAGTATAAAACATTCATTCAATATTTTATTCCTAAATATACATATATACATTTATACATTGACTAAACAAATGAGTTTTAAAAATAATATATTCACTTATATCTAAAAGAAAATTAAATAAATACTACAAAAAGCGGAGCAATTAATTTTATTTTTAGTTGTGTCAATACTATTAAGTCTCATTATAAATTTATTTATCTTCAAAATGTTTACTTGCGTACGGTAAATGTAATCTTAAATTTTTATTTCGTATTCTTAAGTTTTAATTTGCATTATTCATTTGTATGTATTTATGCACGTGAATAGTTTGAAGTTAGACATTTATTTCGAATAAAGAAGTTATATTTCTTGCATATTTTGTTGTTTTCCAAGTTTAAAATGGAAAACTTGTAATTCTTAAAAAAGATTTCTATCAGGTAATTTAATTTCTTTCTTTTCGAATAGCTAATGGAACTTTCGATTGTTGTATATAACTTAGAATTAAAAGTCAAGAACATAAATTTGAAGCATAAATTGAGCTTAAAATCTTTAATTTATTAATGAGCATTAGTTTTTCATTTTTGTAAACAACTTTGTGATGTTGATTTCATCATCAATGTCTTATTACTTCTGTATTAGTAATTAATTTTGTAAATGAGACAAATAATTAAAAATGATTTTGAAAGTAATCATGATTAAATTTACCATTATATATATATATATATATATAAATGATGAAAGTATATATATATATGTATATATAAATATAAATACTAAATAATATAAATTAACCCGATGTGTTAGCATTTTTAACATTTTTCAAAATAATTTGTTTAAGTTGTATGAATGGTTTCATAATTTTAATATTAATTAATTGAAATATGATAGGTTAATAATTTTAAAAAGAACTTTCTGAATGAGTTTAAAATCAATGCTGTATTCTGTAAATTTAATTTGGTAAATATAAGAGAAAAAAAAATTATTGTTAATTTTTCCGTTGGAAATTAACTATTAAACTTTCCTGTAATTGCTTTTCGCAAACATACAAAGCTATAAATCTTATATAGATTATATTTTTTCATTATTCTATGCCAGGCAATTGATAACGTAATGATCAGAAACACTCACACATGTACAAAATCTTCATTTATTTACAAATATTTAAGCTTTCAGTGAATTGTTTATAGTCTCGAAAGCATGTGAATAGTATAACTACTTGAGTAAATTAATTATTAATTTTTGAAAATTATTTATGTAAATCCTTTAATTTGTCTAATTTAAGTTGTTGAAATTCACAGAATTTTCGAGTTATCAAGGATTGATACTAACCATTTGATACTGTCTCATTTTTATTCGTTATATTACAACGTTAGGACTCTATGCTTAAATCTACACTCAACGCTTAACTCTACACTTAGCGGCACATCCCCTTTAGATGTGTATCGTTGCATGATGACCAGTTGACTAAAGCTCTGGCCTTTGTTACGACATGCTTTTCAGGTTCTAATAATGGCGGTAGCATGGATGTTTATTAGTGTTTCGGAATCCACGCTAATCTGTAAGTCCCGGTCTAATTAGACTAAAGTGTGCACAACATGACAGTAGAACAACAAAATTATCTTAGATTTTTTTTATTTTTTACTTATGAAGGCTATAGACCTCAGCGCTTTTTCTTATATATCTTATTAGAACTCATTACCATCATGCATTTTCCGTATTTCACACTGAATATAACTTTATTTGTGTTGATTTTATTCTAGTTGACTTAAATGATATTCTCATTTGTTTAAACTTACTTAACTAAGTGTCAGTATTCTAACCCAAACGTTTGCCGTGCGTAGTGACCCGTGTGCATGAAAAAGAGATCCTGGAGATCGGACCAAACAGCAACGACTTTCGGTTTGGGCAACATATGTTTTTTTTGTCCTCTTCTTCTGGTAGACGGGCTACGCATCTAGTTTTCGGATGTACTAATCAACTAACAGTTATTGACTATTCGTGTTAACTACTATATAGTGTCGTCATTAATTAGCAGCTAATAATTCAAGTTAAGTGGGTCATGAGCAACTCAAGGCTAAGATGGAAGAATATGGGGATTTGATCTTGACCGTAAAATCCATGCTGAGTATTACAGTAGAATCTGCTTTTCCTCGATAAGCTTCATTGTGGACAGTGAGATCCTAAACTTGGATTTGCCATTCAGTTACATGCTTCGCTTCCTTTCTCAAAAATATGTGTCCTGGTTAGGGTGCAACTATACCATCTGAGGTCTGAAGCAAATGTTCCAGGGAATGAGGACTCCCTCAATATAAAGTGTAATCATTGTATTTTCTTTTTAATAAAGTACTACCTAAAATACACATTATTTTTGTTTAATACTATGAATTTTTAATTTTAAAGGGGGTATTGATTTAAAATTACTGGTTTTTTTTGGTAAAAATTGTATTTATTAAAATCACTTTTCGAGATTCCTGTTCAGTAAAAAGTGTCAAAGGCAGCATCAAAAGTTCCGGGCCATAGAAAATTCGATGGACAGAATAGCCAAATTGCGTAACGTTATGTCCCATAGAATTTCTTAAATAAGTTTTTATAAATAAATTTCGAAAATGATCTTTCAACCTTAGCCGCAGTGGCAGGAATTGTTGGCTACAAATAAAATCAATGCACACTTCAGGAAAAACGTGTAAATTGATTCCTTATTAATAAATAAGCAAGTTCCCTTATGGAATAACATTTTTTTTTTTATTTCATGTATAAAAGTAGAGTGGAAACTGATAATTTCATTGATAAATGAGACAGATATATCCTTTTATATATATGAACAAATTCTACAGCCTTTTCCAATAATTCGATGTCATTTAAGTTTTGCAAAGTGTCAGGTTGTAAGACATTGAAATTGGGTTCACTTTCATTCCTTCCATGGAAATGCGATCTAGGGTGATAAATGATAATGCCCCATACGATAAAATGCGAACATGCTTTTGGGATCTTGGAGACGTTCATCTTCACAAATTTTGTTAAAATAAAAGTTTCAACTTCGTCTGACAGATTTTTAAAAAATGAAGTAAATAGATCCTTTTCCCGCCATGCTATTTGCTTGCGTTTTTAAATCTCTAAATTCATGTCGATATGTTTCACGTTCTTTTTCGGAGACAGACTTGCAAGCGCTTTAAGGCAATTGAAAGATTGGCAGTTTTAGACTGAAGTTCTTTAGACACCGTGCTGATTCTCTGTAAAAATTTTAAAAAAAAAAAAAAAACCTAGTAACATAATAAACTTGTAGTTTCCGGTCTTCTTTCTTCAGGGACATAGCTTTATTTCGGTCATCTGCTTTGTAATTTAACATAATTGGTTTTGCTAGCCTTTTAAAACTTCAACAAACTGAACTCTTTATCAAAAATGGCATCAATATTGCCCTGTCCCATCTTGTTGGATTAAATGTTTTCAATGTCATTGAAGTTGAAGACAGATTAACGTTATTAAAAATAAAAACCTTTACCAGTTTTTCGAAGATTTTAACCTTTGATACGATGTCCAAAACATTATATAAATCTGTTACACAATTTTCAGAAAATGCCTGCGTTTCTATGATTTTTTTTTACTGCATCATTAACTACCTGATTTTAAATTATGAGCAGCGCAATGGACATTACCCAATAAGGCTCCATACATTTTACCTATAAGTTTCTTGAACTCCATCATAAGTAACCTTTCATATGATTAGCGCCGTCGTAAAATTGTCCATGATGCTTATTCAGAGAAATATTTATGTCAGTTATGGATTTTATAATCTGTTTGGTCAGTGTTAAAACAGTTTGATCTTCAACTTCATGAAATCCTAAAAGGACTCTTTAATTACGAGAACTTTTTAGATGTTAATTTTTTATCTTTTGAATAACACAGTAAATTAGAGTTCACACATTTATTCAGTTTTTTATATATCTTGAGTCGTATCAAATATAATGTAATAAAATGGAATTAATATACATCCAATTGTTTAAAGCAGCATAGACAAATCGGCTCTTTTTGCCATAAACAATGCCAAACTACAAACCATCAGATCTAGATTCACTTTATGCTGTTTGAAGTCAGAGATGAAAAACACATAATAAATTTTCTACATAAATAATTATCTTGTAATATTTCATTAAATCAATTTTCTATAATCCATTATTACATCTTCTCATATAAGTAAAAAATTCATATGTTTTATTCCAATATTTCTTTATATTTTGTTTTTAACCTGTCAAAAAATATTTTTTTAATCAAAAAAAAGCACAGATTTTTTTTTTTGATAAAATTTTATATGGATCGAATTACAAAAACTCTTAGAGATTTAATAATCAATTATAACGAAATTAAATAGTATATTGAACAATTTCCACTATATTCCATTTCACTATCTTTTATATATTAATTCCAAAACATATTAAAATAATATAATGATATTTGCTAGAAAATGGTAGAACACAAAACAATCTGTTATTAATACCATATTACCACATGATGAGACACTTTGTTTCCGTCGTATATCTTGATGGCAGTATATATCAGTGTTAAAAAGACAAATGGGGAGATTATAAACACATAAACCGCTCTTCTCTTAAGAAATACATCAGATATAAAATATCAAAAACTCTGCTGGATACTCATTTTTCACCTAACACATTATTCTTTTCGGAATATGAAAAAATTACTTCTTCCTAATACCGTGGTGGGAAGACTTGAGAAAAAACTTAGAGCTGAAAGATTTTCTCCGTGGCAGAAGAAAGAAAGAGGTTCCACTTTTTTATCTACTAAGCCGCAAGGTTGAGGTAAAATGTTCTTTGTTCACCTAAAGATAAGGAAGCCCCCTGCAGATAGCAGAAAGTAAGGATGTTGAATTCGTATCCCTGCGGTCAGAGTCATTAATTTAACAACTTTTCTTTGGGAATCCGAACTGGTATCGGTGGATCATTGAAAATATTCTTTGAAAAGACTAAAAGGCTTTATTTATTTGTAAAATGTGGGCTTTTTAAAAAGTTAAATGCTGTTTTAAAGACTTCTATCGTTTTACATTTTATGTAATTTAAACAATATAAACATATATTATTAAATTAAAAAGAATCTCTGAATTTAGTCCTTTATGACTTTGATTAATTAATCTCATTTTATTCCGCAGATTCCACTTTTAAATATAACATGATTCCTAAGGCCAATCTTTAGAAATACTATGAATACTGTAATTTCTAAGTCTATACTAGACTTTATAACGATTTGAAAAGAGGGGACATTCAGGTTAATGGGACCATTTTTAAATTTAATTTAATAAATACAAACATTATATATATATATATATATGAGTGTATGTGTACACAGAAAGCTATTTATGAAAAAATGGAAATTAAGGATATAAATTAGATACGCAACTGCAGTTCATTACAAGAAATTCTATCAAGAGGGGATTGCTAGTTTCTCTCACTTCTCTTTAAAGTAGACATTGCTCAGTTCATGGTCGATCACCAATCAGGGTGGAACAACTTATGGTGTAGTCCATATTTAATCTAAAGTTGTTTCAACCCATGAAGGTCGCACAGATATTTACTAATTTATGAGTCACTTTTACACGACACGAATATCTCCTATCAGATTTGAGTGATATTTGCTCCTTTAGTACAAAACATTAATTCCGTGTAATATAACGCTACCCAAAACACTGCTTCTCTGCTGTGAAATTTGTAAATGAGTTGTTATTATGTACTTGTCGAAAAATATGCATTTATTTCTCCTGGGTAAACAGAAATGCCAAATCTCCTTCTAGGTGAGAAAACATAATGCTACAATATCAAAATATAAATGCTGTTTTCTAAGAAAATGGTGAATACAAATCAATCTGATATAAATACCTCTATTAACACATGATGAGACACTTCGATTCTGTCGTATATCTTGATAGGGGTATATATCAGTTTTAAAAGACAAATGTGGAGATTATGAACAAATAAACCCCACTTCTGTTAAGAAATACATCAGATATAAAGTATCAAAAATCTGCTGGATAATCATTTTCACCGCAATTCTCTTCGGCATATATTCTCTTCTTCCTAATACTGTGGTGGTTGACTTGAGAAAAAGTTAGAGCTGAGAGATGTTTCTCTATGGTAGAAAAAAAGTTCCACTTTTTATCAACTAAGCCGCAAGGTTGAGGTAAAATGTTCTTTGTTCTCCTGAAGATAAGGAAGCACCCACTGCAGATAGCAAAGTAAGGATGCTGAATTCGAATCCCTGCGAGTCAGAACCATTAATTTAACAACTTTTC
>BPLR01019855.1:0-83475 GCA_021605095.1 Caerostris extrusa
GACCATCAACCTCAACCGACAAAGCTCTCTCCAAAAAATGAAATATTTGATGCTTGTAAGCCGTCGATTTACAATCAGAGACCTTGCTACGATGATGTTTAGAATTTTCAAAATTCCATTCAAAAGATGTTTGGGCCTCAAACGCGTCAAATCTTGATTGGTACCGAAACTACCGTGCGCCAGCTCACACTGCACATTGATTCATTGACCTTTTCGCTAAAAGTGAAAGACATCGTTCCACAACCAACCAAGTATTCACTAATTTAGCTTCATGCTACTTCTGGCTATTCCCTAAACTCAAAAAGACCCCTCCGGGAACAACATTTTGAGTCGATTGAGAGAGACATTTCAAAAATCGCCGGAATCCGGTTTAGCATCTCACAAAACCAAACTCAAGCACTAATGAATATTTTGACGTGAAATTTTTCCACCGATGTCGTGTTAAGGACACAGTGCCAACAACCAAAAAGGAAAGAAAATTGAAATATTATATGCCTGGGGATTTAAATTGAAAATTGGCTTACTTTTTCACAGTGAGCCTTTTTCATATATCAGTTGCATTGTAGTTAGTGTAGGTAATGTAAGGAGTAATGCATAAGGCTACAAAAGAGAATTTTATTAATTATTATATTTTTAATGAAAGAATTTTATTAATTGAAGAACAAAAATTTGAAGGTTAAAAAAACTGAAAATCCTCAATTATTATATGGGAATTTAAATTTTCATTCTCTCTTAGATACAGCAATATTTTGTTAAAGATTAATGTTTACACTGAGTTAAAAATATTTTTGTGCTAAACTTCCACGAGCCATATCTAATTTTACTCTCTGATGTTTAAGACAAATTATCGAGAATATCCAGTAAAAGTTTCATTAGTAAGTTAAAACATTAATTTCCAAGTTTAGGATTTGAAAACTTACTGCTATTCAGCATCGATTAACATTACAGAGGAATTCAGCATGCTTATGTATTAATAATGGTTTGTTGGAACTAAACAGAATAATTTATTACTATAACATACTAGCCTGTTTATTATTAGCTTACTTTTAAATAACATAAAAATAATAAATAAATCTTTTCATTTACAAATTAAACCAAACATTATTGAACTGGGTAATTGCGATTTCCCACTTTTCGTAAGAAAATGTACTTTTTAATAATTAATATTTACAAATAAGGATAAAAATCCCATTTAAAATATGTATTTATTAATAATATTCTAGATTACTTTCTATTTGATTTTTCTCTTATGTTATTCTTATGTTATTATTATGTCTCTTATGTTTTCTCTTATGTTAAATTGTTATTTATGGCACTAAAAGATAATCTACTAAAAAGTATGAACATTAAAAATTATATATACATTGAAGTCATTATTTTACAAGTTAGGCAATTAATAATATAATTTATTTAGCAATTAAATATGTTTTATTCATTTTTTCATATAAAGCAAATGGGGATAAAGGGCATGATTCCAAAAGTAAAAGACAATTTGACTTTGTAGTTTTCTTTAATTACGAAATTTAAGATTTCTTCGTAATTTTGGTTTTCACTATAAAAAAATTGTAGATTCTTAAACTACTCAACTTCTGGGTGTTATATATACATTTAATTTACTTGTTTAATAATATATAGAGATAGAAGTATATAAAAAAACGAATATTTCTTTATCTGAAAATAATGAGCATTAACAGAAAATGGGGCATAAATAAGTATATATTCATATTTTATATTTGAATTTTGTTACTACCATTTATTAACCAAGTTCTTTTAACTGTTTCTTAATAACACAAGTTAATGTTTTGTTTTTTTAATTTATATGATTTTTTAATTAAAAAATCGAAACCACTATATTAAAATTCAATTATATGGAAATTATGATTACTATTAACATTTACAATAGTAACAATACATTAAATTAAATTTTTATCAATGTTTGAGTATTATATTAATATAAACACAAAGTATTAAAAAATATACCTCTTTTTTTAAGAAATATTATTATAAAAAATATAAACAATAAATAATATCTTGGAAAATTGTGGTTCTCTATAAAATATTATTTAAAAATGGTTTTTGTTTCAACATTTATTTTGAAAAGTTGAACGTGAAATTACAGTTTTGTGGATATTCATGGAAACATCATGTAAAGATTTAAAAATTCTGAATTTGTAAAATTCTTAATGATTCTAATAAAACTATAAAATTAATAAAATTCTTCTTTCTTTATTGATATTAAAAAGTACAAATTTTTAATTTTACATTATGAAATGAATCAAATTCAATTTCTGTGCGTTCTGGATGAAAGCATGTTAATAATTCAATTTGATTCTTTTTCAGAACGGTGCCTAACTTTTTTTTTCATAGATTAAAAAAATACTGTTTTTACAAAAAAGTAGTTCAAAGGATTTTTTATTATTTTTCAAGATACACGATGTCTTTATCATTTGATGTAGTGTGGTAATATAATTATTGATTATTTACAATTCCCCAAGTAATTACCATTAATGAGTTTCTGAAAACTTTTCCTCGTTCGGTCTCATAACATTGTACTTAACGGAAAGTGAATGTTTAAAAAAACTCCTAAAAAACTCTTTTCCTGCCTGTAAAAATATAATCAAATTTTCATGTGATAATGGAACTTGCATTTTATTAATTGAAAAAAGGATGATTAATTTGAAGATGCATTTTAATCATGCTAGACAATTGTAAGTTTTGAAACTCTACTGATTATAACTTACGTTTGAAACTAAAAACTTATTGTAATTCCGCCAACTTTTTTTGAGTCGAATTAAAACGATAAAATTTGTCCGCTACGAAATAATATTTCTAATTAACACACACACACATATATATATATTAGTTAAAAAATTTTAGAAAAAAAACAGTTTAAAAAATCTTACATGATTTTTAAAAATTATATACAGTTGGATACAGCTAAATTACATTGAAATTATTGGGGAACAAATTTATTGAATGAAAAAAGTTGTACTAGTGCAATGTGTATTTCATGATGCAAATATGTTGGAATATTATTTTCAATAGAGTGAGGATCTATCACGTCTTCCTAAAACAAAATATAGCCAACTTTGAAAAAGGTCAAGTTGATAGATCCTCCTGTCCAGGATGAATTGACCATTACGTTGGTCTTTGACTTTGCACGTTCGTTTTCGCCTGTTAGACTTCTGCCCGATAATGGGAGAGGCAGGAGGAGAAAAAAAGGGGTGTACAGAATGTCGAGTTAAAGGTTCCAGGCCAGGTGACCAACCCGCAGACCGCCTTGAATATTTTTGGGGCCCGTAAGACTTATAAAATAAATATATTTTGTGAAAGTGTGATAACGGACAAAGTAGTGAAAGCCAATGTATTAAAAATATACATTATGTGTGTGCATACATATATTCCAAAATGAACTGCCGAAATTATGAGAAAAAAATTAACTTTGATTTTAAAATAATATTCTTGCGAATATAGGACAGATATTGCCTTTATGAGTTTACAGTTATGAGTTCGCAGAATAATTAAATTATATTCTGCGAATATGATGCGCGCGCATCTTAGAACATCTAAGATAACAGATTCTATGTTGTGAAACATAGAATCTGTTATATTAGATGTGATGAGTGATAAGTGATGACCCCAATGACGCAGTGACCATTCCTAGATACGCACAGTTGATTGTTGATAGTAGAGAAAACCAGACAATTAGTGGAAATTGTTAGTGCTTTTGGTTCGTTTTACTAAAAAAATGAAATTGACCCAACACAAAACAAGCTCAAACATAACGGACGTAATACCTATTACGATGTACAAATACCCAAATTGAGAACGATTTGTAAAAGCTGAGTGAATGTAGAAACAAATATTTAACTGGTAAAATAAATATTTTTTAATGATTTCATTTATATTTATATATTTTTTATATTTCATTTTTAGTTATATATTTCTATACAATGTGAGTGTAGTATCATTATTATTATATTTTCTATATTTACATGTAAGAATAATAGTAAAAAACAAAAATAATAACTCATTACGTTTCAATTTTTCACTCCAAAGAATGTCTATAGTGGGTCTAAATCTAATATGCGGATATGTAATTTTATATGCGGCCCACGGAGTTTTGATGCATTTCCAAAGAGACCCGCAAGATAATTTGGGTTGGCCACCTCTGGTCTAGACAGTAAGGAGAGTACAATGGTCGAGAGAAGAGTTCCAGGCAGTACGGAGGGTTTAAAGTGCGAACTGGCTTGAATGAACTGCTTTTCAGATGATTCTGCAAATAGTTGTTATATAATTATGTTATGTGTTGCAGCCATGCAGTGCTGTAGTAGCAAATTTTAATAAATATGACAGCTAGACGTCGCATCTTTATTTTGAGAAATAATATAATTCATATCCATGAAAAACACTGAATTAAGACCACACACATATTTGGTCCAAACTTATACTAATAGTCTGGCATCTGTATGGCTCATAATAAAGTTTTGAGCTCCATCTAAGAGATAAATAATTTTAGATCCATCCTCTGAATAAAATGTTCCATTTTTATAAGATTTTTTTTTTAAATATTTTTGCTATATACGTAAGAGCAATAGAAAGAGAGAAAAAGAAAATAAAAAGATAATAAAAAAATGTCAATATTTTTTTAATATATATAAAGAAGACAAAGAAATCTTTGAAAATATTTAAGAGAAGAAAATATAATGCACTTTTATTGAAATAATTTGACAAGTCCAGAAGGATTCGAATAAATTTGAATTAAATTTTCATACTCAAACTAATGTTTCTGTTAATCCGATGTTCCGTAAAAAAGACTTCGACACTTACAGAAAAAAAAAACTTTTCAATGCAGGATATAAAATGGATTAATTGAGTTTGGCATATTTTCTTTTTTGTTATTTCTGAAATTTTCGCTTCACTGTCAGACCATTCAATTATACATTAGAAATTCGATTAAGTTGTTCAAAAGTGCTACGGGGTTTTTTCTTTGTTTTATGCTCTTCATCAAAAACTGTTTTATAAAACAAATCCGAATAATGATATCTCACACATTAAATTGGAAAACGAATGATATAGTGGTATTCACATATTTCCAACATATTTTAGGAACATTAATTCCTTAAAATGAAATTTATATCCCAAAGCGTGAGTTTAATTTGAATATTTAGAATCTATAATAGTTTTATTAAAATTCAAGTTAATTTCTTTTATCATTTGATTTAGATTTTGTTGAAAAATTTTTTTGGGAAAATAATTTTCTCTTATTTTCTTTGAAGCCAATTTATTTCTTTTATTTTGAATATTTTCATATTTTCTATAATGATGTTTTATATTTTTAGTTGTGTCATTAAAATCTCGAAATAAAACATAATGATGTATATGTAAAAAGTTTAATTTGAAATTATAGAGATAATTATAGGGTGTTCCTTAAGTTGTTTTTACATAATTGTATTTTAATATGTAGCAGATAATAAATTTTTTCTGTGGGAAAACATTTTTAACAAGAAATTATCAAAAAATAATGGAAAAGGGTTTATATTTAAAACTTAGAAACTGAATCGATCTATCACCATTTTTTTCCAAATTAAAATACTTTCACTTGGACATATTTAAAGAAATTTAAACAGCAAACATTACTTTTAAATAATGAATTTATTCCTTCAAAAACTCATGCTACTATAGATCTAGGTTCTTATCTCAACTACTATTTATTTCCTTAATAAACATTAATCTCATACATTTAATGTATAAAATGCTGCCTAGACTTCTGCTTTTTGGAATAGCCAATATATATATCTTCATACTTTTTTTACTCCAATTTGATTATTTATGATTAAAAAACATAATTAATTTAAATTTTTATTAGCTGTTTGATTTTTTTAAATTTTGGCTACGTAAATTATACGGCTATATACTACAAATTACATAATACGTATTTTGCCACAAGATCATATATGTATCTCAAAAAAATGCTCCTCCCAGAATATTTGCACACATGTTTAGTTAACTTGAGCTAATTTTTTACTAGTTCTTTTTCATTTTTGAATAAAATAATAATAAATTTCCTCCTTCATTGTAGATACTCAGTCAATCAATGACCAAATAATGAGCCGTTTGGAGCCTTCACTTATTACTCTCTCAAACAGAAGCACGGATGTCAATAAATGTCAACGTAAGAAAAATTTCTCCAAGAGGCCTAGTACCAGTATATAATCTAGTTTCCACAAAATTTATTCAACATCTACCTACACATAAATGCTACCAAATCAATTGCAAACTTTTTGCAATCAACATAATTACCACGGCAGCTATACCTAGAAATATTCCATCTGCCAAAAATCTCAAATCAAAAATCTGCCAAAGTCATTTATGACAACAACGTCGTCACACAGTCTGATAAGCCTAAAATGGTTCTAAAATCAATTTCAAAACCCCGTCATTCAAATGAACAGACAAGAAGTCTCTGTCATTGACACCTCAGGAGAAATTGATCAACTATCGTCTCGTTCCAAAGAGAGTGTGGGCTCGCATAGCTTTAAATAGCACATACACCTTTGAAGAAACGGGGTATATTCCCCACAGTGGATATGTTATTGTACTTACAGTCCAGAAAGAACTTATCATTCCAGTCTATCAAGATCCAATAGAACAAAAACTCGCCCTGTTGGAAAAAATTACAGATTGAAAACTGTTTCCTAGTCCCCCCGAAAAAGATCTCATTACTTACTACTCATACTAATAGCTGGCTCTAAAAAAGCTAAGCATCATCTTTATCTAAATTATCTCCCTCTCTCTAAAGATACTTCTTGATTAACCGCCTCTGCAAAATAAATACGTATTGTTTTCTATTAACTCTATGTGGACCAGTATTCATTCAAATTTGGGTGAGAATGATTATTAATTGGATTCAGAATAATTTCAGTGCTAAATAACATAAGTGATGAGAGTAACACCAGGGTTTAATTCGGCATGTGCCATTTCCTTATTAAAACCGTTGATAGTGTACACACAGCATTACATCAACATACACCGTTTCAACAAAACTGAGATTACATTTTTCATTTTAAGTTTGGCTAAGTTAAATTTCGCCTTCATCCGAAAAAGGTTTTCATCAGATGTGCACTAAATCAGAAAATGCTCCTAATGTGCATCATATCTTTCGCGAACGTAGATTTTTTAATTCTACCAATGTTAAATACTAAGCATCTGCGATTAACACAAAGATATTTTAAGAGGATGTATTGCATATTGTGAATAAAATCTTAAGCTTACTGTGTACGGCCAATTAGCGCTATAATCGGATAATGTTAAAAAACAATATGGCCCTTTCTGCCGGTATGAGAAGAGAAAAACTGTTAAATCTATACAAATCCAGAAATTCCAATTACCACTGATTCTTAGTGTTAAATATTCTAATCAGTTTTTAATACTTTTTAATATTTTTACTTATTTTTATTTTTATTTAAATATTAAATATTTTGTGAAAAACGTAAATAAATAAGTGCACATAAATATAATAATTGTAAATTTAAACAATAATGATTGGTATATGGTACGTACGTTGATTATTGTTTTTAAAATTTTTATGATTTTAAATTTACAGTATTTTTATGTGGATTTACTTAATTATTCTTTGATTAATGGATTGTTTTGGAATAGAATTTAGTATTTTTAAATTTGTAATATTTTATAAGAAACCTTCGTAATAAACTAGAGATGAATGATTACGAGTTTATAAGTCATAAGCAATATTGTGAAAAAAATTGACTATTAAGATGTCGTTAAGTGGGAAATTGAAATAAATATTTCTACAAGACTTCCATTCTTTGTAGAAAATCTTAATCCTAACAGCAAAAAAAAAAAAATTGCATACAACAAAATTGCTTTTTAAAAATCACAGTAGATGATCACAAAAACACAGTAGATCACAGCAAAAACCCGCTTGCAATAATTGCGATGGTATTGGCCACTTTGCTTCCTGGAGAGGATGTCCTGAATTTCCCAGAGCAAAATCCATAGCAAAATAAACTTCTTATTTATGTAGTTATTCCGATGGCACAAGAACTCTGATTTCCTGTCCTCGATCCCCGCTAAAAATAACAATTTTTAAAGTACAACTTTTTCAAAAACTCTTTTAATTCCCATAAAGGAATTTATCTGTTTGTTCATCGACAGGAGAGTCTAGTTAATAATATTACAACTATTATTTTAAAAGTCGAAAAAAATTCAAATTTTCATCAAATGCCTCGCAACACAAGCTTAATTATTAAAGGGGCTTCAAAGGGATTTATTGATGATTATCAATTTAATCAAGAAAAGTAGATGGTAAACCCTCGTTATTCGACCAAAGTGCTCCTTCAATTCAAGTCTATATAAGACGCATTCTGCAGTTCATAGGATTTCACCCAGTGTTTAGTAAAGTTACAATAAGTTTCAGATCATCCGCGAGTATGCTATATTTAGAATGTTTTATTAGCAAATTCGAGGATAAACTACCTTACCTTACTTTAAAAGTTTCTAGAGTTTCTTTCGGAATTGATTAACCCAAAACGCTTAATACCTGCGCTGTATCCTGGCAGTAGTGGGAATTATATATATATATATATTTTCGGAGTGAATAATATCGAAAACAAATAATTCAAGTGTTCTGATTAGTCTATTGCAAATTGGGTGAAGTGAAGAAACAGAAAATTATTAACTGGATTATGAAATGTAAGATTAAGATTAATAGGGATTAGTGCAATAAAAGAATGAGTTAATTGATGGTCATGAAATATGTGCAGCTTTACTTAAATTTCAAAAATTAATATTTTTTATTTTCTGGAATCAGTATGAAAAAATGGAAAAAGGAGTAAAATCTACGTTACACGTTTTGTTTGCAAATAACTGTCATTCATATATTTTGACAGAATCTTAAAGTATGTCCTTATTTATAAAAATACACAAGTTTATATATAAGCCCTTCCGTTTTAAAAATTAGAGTGTTCTCAACGTTTTTCAGCAAGTTTAACTTTTTTCTCGTCGTTTAACGCATGCATCATAGTATTAATGCCTAATGCATCCTAACGTATCCATTCAGGCTTTCGCTCACATATTCTGTTTTCAGATATATATAAAGTTATACGAAATTCTTGTGTAGAACTTCTGAAAAGTTTATCTTCAGCCCATTCTCAGCATTAGAGAAAAGGCGTTTAGAAACTATACATTTACTTTTTACATTTAAACCCTGTTGGGACATGTTAATATTCCACCTTTTGCTCTCGTCTCGGCACACTTTACGTGTATAAACAAGGACTATTGCAAGTGACTTGCATTAGTACTGATAAGAGCTGAGCCAGAGAACTGTAGTAGTACTGGAGTATTAAAAGAATTTATACAGTCCACGAGAGACTTATTCGGGTGTCAACATAGACCCAGAGTCTGAATCAGAGTTCGAGAATTGCATTGAAGCAGAGTAAGTTGCGATTTGTCCCAGTGAGTCTGAGAGCTATTAAAGAGTCAGTCTGTATTAACAAATTGAGAAAGAACGAATTAATTAAGTAAGCTTTGGAGTTGGGCTTAACTGTGAAAAGCGATAATAAGACGGTAGAAATCAGAAATTTAATTCAAGAAAGTGAGGTTTTTAAGAATAAAACGGATCTCATCAGTAGCATAATTGATCTCCAAGGGAATCAAAGTAAGTGGATAAGAGGAAGAAAACGAAGAGATTATTGTTCGGGCAAAGTAAATAAAGTAAATTAAAGTGTGAGCGATTGGAGATCGAGAAAATGAAAGCTATAAAAGCTATTGCAAACACAAGGGTTGAGCAGCTTAAATTAAAACAACTGGAAAAAGGAAGGAAGGGTATATTGATTTCAAAACTGAATCTGTAGAAGATTTATAAACCTTAATTAAAAGTGTAAAAGCTTGTGCATGAGAATACCTATTAGAATGGAATCATACAACATATCTTTTCTGACCCCAGAGAAGGTGTTTAAAGTTTAAAGCATATGCAATGACTAAAAATCCGTAATTCTTCGAAATTTTCGAAATATTTAGAGAGAAAAAGCTAGCAATTTAATACTTTATGAATTGAAAAATGATTTGAAAAATTTTGTGGTGGTTTACTCGAGTACGATCATTAATAGAAGAGTTGCTACAACTATCGCTTATAAGGACAAAGGTTTTGAAAAAATAACTATGTTAATAATTAAAAAGATAACTGATATTATGCCTCATTACATTAAAAGATATGTTTTAAATTCTGTAAAACTACCACCAGATAGCAAATTTATTATCCCTAGTAAAATGGATTTGCTCTTAGGAGCAGAGTTATTCTACGAAGTTTTAAAAACCCCAGTAAGTTTTAGCTCAAAATTCCTAACTTACTTTTACAAAACATAGTATTTGGGTACTCTTAGTTATGGATGAGTTAATCGACTAATGATAGATAAGATTCATTGTGGTATCATTAAAAAAATCTAAAGAAAGCCATGAGAAAATTTTTGGTAAGTAGAAGAGGTCGACGATTTAGAGTCAAAAGTTGATAGAAGTGAGAAATATTTTGCAAAAACGCGTTGGAGGAAGCATTGAGTGGATATACGTAGTACAAATGCCTATGAAGGAGGTTCCATCTTGCTTAGTAGATGTTTCTAACTAAATAGCTCTCAAAAGATTAAGATCACTGTAGACTAGATTGTCGAAGACGAAGACTACTTGAAATAACATAAAGAAGAGCCTCTATATCACATTAAGGACATTATAGAGAAAGTTCGAACCTTGGGTTATAATATATTATCTATAATGTAATAATATGTAATCTATAATCTATAATAATAATTTATAATCTATAACATAAGTGGTAGCTTGCAGAGATAGCGAGGGAGTTCAATTGTTCTATTTCCACATTCCATTTCTATTTCCCACAGCCACTAGTTTGAATATCGATGTCAGCGATCAAGGGGTACATAAGAGTTTGAACAGTTGGAGTTAGTTTTCAGGTTTTCTCTTCTAGGATAAGTAAAGGCTGTTGAATTCCTTGCTGAAAGCAAATAATTAAAAACTATAGTTCCCACGGACAACTTTTTAATAATGCTCATTAAGCATGAGCCATGAGCCAATTATTCAGCGACTATTTAATGAACAAATGCTAATATAAAACGTGTATTGGAAAGTAGTGCTTCGTAATTAATGAATGTAACTATTTTCTGACTTAAAAACGTCAAATATAATTTGATAAAATATTATTTGAAGGGAAAAAATTAGAAACATATTTCTTATCTTTGAAATCTTATTATTTTTATATTTATCGGCCAAATTAAACTGCGACTTTCTGAAATTCAATTCTGACAGAGTAGTATTTCTATATACTTTGCTGTTCTTACTTTCTGGGGTTTGGTTTTATTTTTTTCTTCATTTTTCTTTATGATTCAGAAACCAATCGATTTCTCACAGAGGTCATTGGTCTAGAAAAACAAATTCCTTTTATCTTCTGTTATATGATCGCTTAGGAAATTTCCTGTTCAATCTGTATATGATCCTTTTCGTTTTGTTAACAAATTCTACTATACTCAACATTTTATACTTAGATACTACTGTGTCCAAAAAGTAAGACCAATTTTCAATTTAAAATTCCCGGGGCATATGGAATTTCAATTTGTTTTTCTTTTTTAGATTGATGGCACTGTCCTTGACATTTGTGTGAAATTTGACGTCAAAATATTCATTAGAGTTCGAGTTACGCTTGGCTTATGAGATAGTTAAATCTCATAGGAAATTTCCTGTTCAACCTGTATATGATCCTTTTCGTTTTGTTAACAAATTCTACTATACTCAACATTTTATACTTAGATAAGAAGGAAAAATTCAGGTATTAAGAGAACGCGTAGCTGGTCCATACTGAATGTAAGCTTCAGTAAATTTACAATTTGGTATTTATGTGTTAGTCAATTCAAAAATTGGCATTAAACATTCTCTTATTTATCCGAGTTTAAAATTTTATAATGTACGTGATATGACGTGGTAGAAAAGGATTTAAAAACGTATATTTGCCTAAAAGAGGCTTAATTATTTGATGTATAAATTTTAATGAACTATATAAACTGTATGCTTAGAGACTTTATGCAAATTCAGATCATGGTCAATATGACGACAAGTTCCGACAATATGACGAAAATTAACTTCAGTCTGTAGTAATGTAGCTTTTTAATAAATTTTTAAATGCTTTTTTAAAAAGAGATAAAATGAGAGAGAGATAAAATGCTTTTTTAAAAAAGCCATTTGAAAAACATTTGGGATATGAAAAAAACATTTGGGATATTTATTCTAATTAAAGTATTTAATAAACACCAGATTATGAGTTAATCATGAAGTTAAAATAATAATTATATTTAAACACGGGCCTGAACGGCCGAGTGGCTAGCTCTCTGGCGCTCGGTACCACAGGTTTCGGATTCGAGTCACTATGGTGCCATAAATATTTGTAGTGGTTCGGAATCCACTTAAAACCGTAGGTCCCAGTCTTGCATGATTGTAGAGCGTTGCAGGGGTATTGTTACTCCGTGTCCGTAGCTTTTATTCAAGCTACACGTACCTCTTGGGTAGTGCTAAGTGAGTAACGTCGGTGCAGCGCTTGCCTTAAGGCAGAAAAGACAACTGTCTAAGTGTTTGCCAGCTGCATTAGAAAAAAACATTTGGGATATTTATTCTAATTAAAGTATTTAATAAACACCAGATTATCAGTTAATCATGAAGTTAAAATAATAATTATATTGAAATCTTTCTTTCCAGAACTACACTTAGTTCTCTATTTCGAAATTAAAGTCTTTTTTATTTTCAATTTTCTTGTTGTTGTTACAAACCCCTTGAAGCTGGAAACCTACACCAAGACCATCAACATGCCATCAGCTGCCACAAAAGCGAATCGCCAACCGACAGTTGACTCATCCTGCTCAGAAATAGGAAACCGATTATGTCCTCTTCTAAATCTGCCCATGACTGAGAGATTTGCTCTTTTCCCTGAAAGCAGACCAATGTCAATACAATCAAGAAGATGAAAATGAGAGGCAGGAAGTTAACAAGCAGAAATAGGAATGGTCCTCACCCCTTCTATGAATTTCATGCTTCGATTATGTCCTCTTCTAAATCTGCCCATGCCTATCTGGAGAGATTTAGCTCTTTTACTCTGGAGACAACCCTGGATATTTAGCACCGTGCCAATGTTAAGCAAGAGATCCTCAGAGACGAATTCATTTTACTTTTATTGGAATTTTTATGCTTTTGCTCGCGCCACGCAGCGTCATGTGGTAGCCTTATAAAAACCGGTTGGAACCGATTCACAGTTGCCGCTGTCGTGTTGGTGACGAGCTGTTTCATTCCAAATGAGCTTTTGTCTTCCAGTTTAGCTTTTGCCTTTGAGATGTTACCATCAATTTCAGTTTTATATGTTACCATCAACCCTGCATATCTTTGTAAATATTGTTTGTAAATAAATGAAGATTCCATAAAAGGTATTGATCAATACTTCTCGGACCACCAGAAAGCTGCGGCTAACAAAAGAAAAATAGAACCATCGAACGAAAGAATCAATATAGCCGTAGTGACAACTGTTGCAGAGAGAATGTATTTCTGAAGGGCATAAGTCGATAGAATTGGGGGCTGGGATGTCACAACCATTTCTTGTAAGATCATCAGCAATTACATTATCGTGCACGACCGACATGGGTAGATGTCCGTTGGAGTTACAAAAGATCCACAAATCAAGCTCATAAAGTTTGGATAAAATATTCTGACCGGTCTTATCCATGATTTTTTCACTTATTGAATGGAGCTTCTATTGTCTGTTAGCATCCACATGCTGACCCTAATTGAACAGAGAGCGTAATCGAAAGCATTGCTGATTGCAATAAGTTCTGATCTAAAGACTGAGCAATGGTCAGGATTTCTGATGCTGCATCTATAATCCAATGGAGATGTTAATTTAGATATCACTCCCTGCTTTACTCGTATCTGACTTACTTCCATCAGTATAGATTACGAAGTTCTGGGCAGGGATATTATTAATGACTTGAAGAGCCATTTGCCTAAGAAGCTCCGAAGGATTATCCTTTTGTTATATTAATCAATAATTCCTCACACAAGTTAATGGGATTAGGAGCATTGCAACTAAAAAGTATAGACGAAATATATTTTCCATTTTTTTTTTTTTAATATTATTCTCTAATGAGTCAAAATTTTAAATATTTCATTAAATTTGTGCAAAAATAATAATATTTTTACGTAATTATTTTCAAAGTATCAGCCAATTTTCAGCTATTATTAAAAATTAAAAATATATATAAAAATAAATATCGAGGCTTAATTATCTGAGTCCATTAAACAATTTCCTTCCTTATACTGTAATTTGAATAAAACATCTAAATAACAAATCAAACTGCAGATTTTGAGAGTTTAAATATATTTGAAGGATGCAATACTTAGACAGAATGAAACAGAATTATGACAGAAACTCTTTGTGATATAAAATTATGTTCATGCACAGCAGAAAAAAAAAATTTGGATAATCTTAAAAAGGATAAAGTGTAGAATATTTCTACCTACGAAATAAATTTACCTGCGATATAGAAATAATTTCCTATAGCTCAGAAACAAGATTTTTTTTTTATTGGGAGGTTCATAATAAGATTATTTATAAATCAATAAAATCTGTTGGATGGAATTTTAAGCAGCTTCTTCAATCAAGTTATAAATAACTGCCCGTAAAGCTTTTTATCTTTATTCTTCCTAATTTATTTTAGTCAGAAATAATTTTGTTGCATCTATCTTCAACTTTTTATCATTAAATGCTACAAAAGATATTAACAGTTTACTTATATATATATACAACTGTTTCCAAAAAGCAAGATAAATTTTTTTTTCAAAAGTCTTTATTTATTCTTCCAAATTTAATTCATAGTCTTCAAAGTAATATCCTCCGGACATAATGCACTTATGCCAACTTTTTGTTCCAATCCTGAATGAATGCTAAAAAGTCATCTGCAAGGATAGCCTTCAAAAGCGCGCGGCGATTCACGTTGAATCTCTTCAATCGACTCAAAACGGTGTCCCCGAAGTGGTCTTTTGAATTTAGGAATAGCCAGTAGTCGCGTGGTGTGAATACGATGGTTATGGAATGATAAAGTCACGAAGAATCAATGCAGTGTGAGCTGGCGCATTCAGTTTTTTCGGTATCAATCGAGAGTTGACGCGTTTGAGGCCCAAAAGGAATTCACCGATCCTTTGAAATTCCAACATCAGCAGCAATGTCTCTAATTGTAAATCGACAGTTTGCAAGCACCAAATCTTTAATTTTTTTGGACGGGAGCTTCGTCGGTTGAGGTTGATGGTCGACCAGAGGGATCTTCGTCTACAATGCGTTCTCTACCTTCTTCGAACTGTTTATACTACTTCTAAACATTTCTTTACAATATAGGAATGCTCACCGAATGCCTTCTGCAACATTCTATACGTTTCCGCAAACAACATTTAATACAAATTCTTTGCACTATTAATTCCGGCATTTAAAAAATCGCAAGGAATCAGTTTTAGCGTCTGACGAAGGTAAGCGTAACTCAAACACTAATGAATATTTTGACGTCAAATTTTACACAGATGTCAAGAACAATGCCAGTAACCTAAGAGAGAAAAAAATTGAAATTCCATAAGCCCCGGGAATTTTAAATTGAAAAGTCTTACTTTTTGGACACAGTAATATGTATAATGTTTGTGCATCATATGTACAGCATTTTTATTTAACTCAAAAACAAAGTCTTCAAAGTATTATCATTTATAATTGGAATTTTTAAATCTTATTATAATAATTGATTACAAGAAATCATATTTTTATTTCTTACTGCAAAAATATTCTAACCTTATTTTCAAAGATCATCAATGAATTCATTGAATTAAAGCCTGTTTATTGATCTGATTTACAATTTCAAAAAAATCTCTGTGGATTATTTAACGGGGGCTTTTTTTTTTAGACCGTGAACTGTATATGCTAGAATTAGCATTTTTAGCTTTGACCAGCTATTAGCTTTTAGAATTACTGTGCTATTTTCCGACGAAAAGTATATTATGGCTTTAGAATCTAAAGCAGGGGTGGCCAAAATTATCACAACTGAGGCCGCATATTTTTATTTATTACCCTATTAGATTGAGACCCACTATAGACGTTGTTTTGGAGTGAAAATTGAAACATAATGAGTTATTTCTTTTTGCGTTTTTATTATTCTTGCATGTAAACATTGATAATATAATAATAATGTCACTAAATGCACATTGTAAAAATATATAACACTCAAAATGAAATATAAAAATATGTATTTTACTAGTGCAATATGTGTTTCTCCACTCATTTACTTAGCTTTTGCAAATGGATTTTCAATTTGGATATTTGCACTCATCGTAGAAATGGTGTCGCAGGTTAGCATCAGTTTTGTGTTTGTTCAACTTATGCGCGCGCAACATGAGTTCGCAGAATATAATAGCTTATTGCCCACCCCTGGCAGTCTTCATATTTTTGTATAAGTAGTTTTCGATATGTAATAATTTAAAATATCTTACTTTGCCGGAAAATTCAATCAAGGCCTTCTTCTTAAGACCATTTAAAACTTTGCAAAATCTGAAGTAGAAACTGCAGCAGAGTACAAATAACTATTGGAAATTACTGTTTTTCTGTTAAGTAGTTTGAATTTTTTTTTTTAATTTGTTACTAGCAATTCAGTTATTTTTTTCATTTTAGACTAAATCGACCTTATTACACCCAGGTAAGGGTCTCTTATTCATTTGACACTGAAATATGAAATTCGCCATTAGGCAACTTTATCTTGATATTTATCATAGCAATTTAAATTGTAAGTCGAATTGACTTTTTCAATTTAACGACTTATTTATAAAAACATTTTACACACATTAGTGGTATGTATCTGAAGTACTCTATTTAAATAAGCTCATCCTCATAGGGATCATGGTAATTCCTCTCGAGTTACAGCGATAAGCTACTTTGGCTAGAGAGGCTCAAGACAGTCCGTTTGCACCTCTTACTCTGAAAACTCCATCCCTTTCATATATTCTTTAGCAGCGCCATCTAGGAATGAAATTTATAAATATTCCAAACGAACACATCTTACAGAAATGTAATTACTTATACATACACCCTCCCACCTTCTTAATTTAAATGGCGTGTTTTAAAATTAAAACAGAAGCGTTACTTCTTTTGATTTAGTCTTTTACCCAAGTTTTATATGTAAATTTTCTAGAAATTTTAATAAATTATAATGAGTGATGCTAAAATAATTACTTTACAGTGCTGGTTAATACGCTGCTTTAATATAGGGGCAATTGCATTACGTTGGGCCCATATGTTGTGCTATGTTCGAATCGTAGCATGTGCTATGTGCTAAGTGCTATATGCTAAGTTCGAATAGTAGGTGAACGATAAATTATTTAACTTATCGATCACTGATTTTCTCACGGTTTTTTTGTGTAAATCAATACTATAAATTATTTTAATAAAAAAAATATAAAAAATTTTATTAACACGAGTTACATTTGTGTATGTTTTATTTTGTGTTAGTAAATAAATTTTTAATTTTTATAATTTTATTATTTTTTTGGTTATTATACATTTCTTGGTTATATTTGCTGCAAATAAAAATAAAAACAATCTGGTATAAAGAAATATTACAGAATAGGTAGGAAAATAATCGCTCAGTCACACCCTGGAGAAGACTACTGAGAGCTTTCGACTATTACTGTGTCCAAAAAGTAAGACCCATTTTCAATTTAAAATTCCCGGGCTTATGGAATTTCAACATTTAATTTTCATTTTTCAGGTTGCTGGCACTGTCCTTGACATCTGTGTGAATTTTTTTGACGTCACAATATTCAATAGTGTTTCAGTCACGCTTGGCTTCGTGAGACGCTAAAAACTGATCAAGTCGATTTTTGAAATGTCTGAATTAATTGAGCAACTGAAAAGAACTCACATTAAATTTTGTTCGCGGAAACGTATAGAATGTTGCAGAAGGCATTCGGTGAGCATTCCTATATCGGATAGATATGTTTATAAGCGGTATAAACAGCTCAAAGAAGGCAGAGAGCGCGAAGACGAAGAGCCCTCCGGTCGACCAACCTCAACCGACGAAGCTCACATCCAAAAATTAAAGATTTGGTGCTTGCAAACCGTCGATTTACAATTGGAGACGTTGATGATGATGTTGGAATTTCAAAAGGATCGATCGCTTTCATTTTAGACCTCAAACGTGCCAAATCTCGATTGGTACCGAAAACACTGAATGCGCCAGCTCACACTGCATTGATTCTTCGTGACTTTTTTTTTGCCAAAAATGAAACCCATATAGTTCCACAACCACCGTATTCACATTGTGCGACTTCTGGCGATTCCCAAAACCCAAAAACACTCCGGGAACACCGTTTTAAATCGATTGAAGAGCTATGAATGCCATCCCTGCCGATGTGTTTTTAGCTAGCATTGAGGATTGGAAATAAAGTTGGCATAAGTGCATTGTGTCCACAGATGTATTTTGAAGGCGATGAAATAAATTGAGAAGAATAAATAAAGAGTTTTTGAAAAATAATAATTGGTCTTACTTTTTGGGCACAGTAGTATATCCTCTTGCACCAACAGTAAAAAATTGCTGAAAAACTCAGATTCGATAGAGGAAAAAAGTGCAAACAGTCTTTCTTGAGCCTCTTCTTTGGCTCCCTTCCGACGAGTTGAAAATAATTTTTTCCATCTAGCTAATGCTGAGTACTTGCCCAGAAAAAGTGGGTAACGGAAACTGACCCAGTGGAAACGTTAAACTGGGTCAGTATTGAAACGAGAAGGGTCGAATCGATACGAGTGAGAATTTCCTTTAGCGATGATAGCATCACTGTTAAAAACTCAATCGTTTTTTTTTAACCAGGTTCGCCAAGACTTCACAAAAGCTTTACTCCTAATTCTCTGGTATAGTTCTCCGATCTTCTGTCGGAAAATCTTGTGAAAAAATTATTGATATCGTACGAAAAAAAAAAAAAAAAAAATGTTTTAGACCCGTATAAAAAAAAGTTATTTTGGATCTGCATTAAAAAAAAATATTATTTTGGGCTTCGAAGAAAAAGTTATTTTGGGATTGACACCTGAAGAATTTCCTATCAGTTAGCCGTCCTGAAAGCATGCAACACATTTTCGAGTAAATTTGCCCAACTCACAATTCGAATTTATGCTACGGATTAACTGCAAATTAACCTAAATATATTCCAATCATGTGAACATTTTATACTATTTACCTTCTGGTTGGAACCGTAGGTTGAAATGAAAATCCTGCTCCCCTAAGGGATTAGACTTTATTTTGTACCTGCCTCTCCTGCCTTTACTTTGTACCTATTTTGTACCTGCCTGTATTAATATGCCTCCAGTATATACTACTCACATTCAGGAAAAAATTTGTTTTTGTCCTCTAAATTTGGCTGAAGCTTTGTAAAAATATGACTTCAAAATTATGAAAATTAATTTTTAATGTATTTATCACACGCCAACACCTCGTTTTTTTTTTTTGCATGTTTAATTTTAAATAAAAAATTGAAATACAGTGAGTGTAAAAAGTATTCGTACAGTACGACAATTAATTTAAAAGAGATCCGTTCAAAAATTATAAGCATTAATTCCATTTTAATTAATTATAAATATATAATAGAACATATTTTCACTAGTTTTTCATGTGAAATTGACACAAAAATAATTTTTATACATGAATAAATATTTACAAAACTGAAACAATCCAACATCTTGTGGTGTAAAAGTATTCGTACACTAAAAGAAATGCTATTTTTTTTAAAGTTATTTTAGGATTGGTTTAACCATTATGATGTAGTTAATTAACGTCATCTCGTAAGTTACTTAAAAGGTTCTTCAGTGGAAATTTTAATATAGGGAGAAACTAGAAATTCTGTAATGGGTCGTAAAAGTAAAAAGAAAAATGTTTCCGAAAGAGAACTGATTTTTAAAGCTCCGTAAAAATGGTAAATCGTACAACAAGATTTCTGATCTGGTCGGTAGACCCCGTTCAACTGTGCAGTCAATCATAAAAAGTTTGCTGCCACTGGAAAGGTTCAAAACAGTTCTCGTACTGGACGATCATGTCTATTGACATCATCTGGCAGACGGTTTCTGGTACGTTCATTAAAGAAGGATCCCAAAATAAGTGCTTCTGCATTAACATCAGAACTAAAGAACATCGGAACAGCAGTCTCAGTAAGTACTGTTCGAAATGCATGCAGAAATGAAGGTTTCCATGGCCGTGTTGCGAGACGAAAACTCTTTGTTAGTGAGAAGAATCGGAAGCTGCGATTGTCTTTCGCCAAGCAATACGTTAATGAAAGTCCAGATTTCTGGAAAAAGATTATCTTTACAGACAAAAGTAAATACAACATATTTGGATCGGACGGGAGACGAATGGTATGGAAAAAGCGCAATACAGAAATGCATCCTAAGAATTTAGTGCCAACAGTGAAACATGGGGGTGGAAGTTTGCTTGTTTGGGGTTGTATGAGTGCTTCTGGGTGGGCAAATTAATCTTTATTAAAGGCATTATGAATCATCAACTTTATATTGACATTTTAAAAAATAATGTAGGACCAAGTGCAACAAAAATGGGCTTGAATGGTGATTACGTTTTCATGGATGATAACGACCCCAAGCACACAGCCCGAAACACAAGGCTCTGATACCCCAAAGTTCATGAAATGTCCTCCTCAATCGCCGGACCTCAACCCCATCGAGAATTTATCGGACGTTCTTGATAAAAAATATTAGATCCAGACATATTTCTAATAAAAATGATTTGGAATCAGCTCTTAATCAAGAATGGGACGCCATATCTAGATCAATAACAGCAAAATTTGTGGAATCGATGCCAAAGAGACTCAAGGCAGTTATTCGAGCTAAAGGATATCCAACAAGGTATTAGCTGAAATATTATGATTGTATTGCCAATATATGCCTGATGTACGAATACTTTTTACACCACAAGATGTTGGATTGTTTCAGTTTTTGTAAATATTTATTTATGTATAAAATTATTTTTGCGTCAATTTCATATGAAACTAGTGAAAATATGTTCTATTATATATTTATAATTAATTAAAATGGAATTTATGATTATAATTTTTATGAACGGATCTCTTTTAAATCAATTGTCGTACTGTACGAATACTTTTTACACTCACTGTATGCTAACTGATGTTCTGTTAAAATACAGCTTTCCTTCAAGATTGATGAATACACAGCAATGTTTGTTGATTTTTAGTTGCATCTTTTTATATTTTGAGATTCACACAATGTCTTAATTCTTCAATAGGTAACAACGAGTTATCTCACCGTTTAACACTTAAAACTTTCTAAAAATCTAGAATTCTTATTAATATCAGAAATCGACTTAGTTCCCCGATTATTTTGGCATCCTTTAGTACCAGAATTCAGGGACCTGATGGCCGAATGGCTAGCGGCCTCTGGCGTTCGGTACCACAGGTATCGGGTTCGAATCCCGGCGTTGCCATGGGTGTTTGTAGTGGTTCGGAATCCACTTTAAACCGTAGGTCCCAGTCCTAATAGGGATCGTAGAGCGCTGTTACCCGCGTCTGTTGTTACTCCGCGTCCGTTGCTTACCATCAACTACACGCGCCCCCTGGGTAATGCAAAGTGAGTAACATCGGTGTAGCCCTTATGGCATAAAAGATCACGGTCTATTTGCCAGCTGCATTAGAAGAAAAAAACCTACCAAAATACTAATAAAATTGTGTAAAAATAAAAAATTAAATAATTACAATAAAAATTAATAACAAAAAAATTTTTAAGATAATTTAAAAGTGTCCTACGCCTTCATTGTACTATCATTTCAAATAAACAGAAAAAAAAAAATACCAAAGGACCGAATTTTTTAGTTATAATATCGAAATTAAATCAAAATCTAGAAATTAAAAAATACATTTATTTTTAACAAAAGTCAGACTATTATTGAAACTTGCATTTTAAGCTAAACTCTTTTATATTACTTAAAAATTATTTACTCCATGAATAAAACAACTAACTTTTTCTTATCATTTGATGAATTTAAGTTATAGATTTTTAGATCTAGATTATGTATAATTTTTTGATATTTTAATTAATCTATAATAAAACAAAATTGAAAATTTATTAATCAATTATGGAAAAATTGAGATAAAGCAGCTAACGCGAGCATAAATCTCAAAATCACGTCAAGTCAAGTCATATCCATAAAAATCAACAATTAGTCCCGAATTTAATAATATACTTTATAATTCTACGGTGGTGTGTCATATTATTAGAACCGCATCCCCCAATTGTGTTAAAAATCAACTATTGTAATAAAAGACGACAATAACTACATTGTTCCATTAAATTTAAAGGTAATAGTCGTCTTCAAATTGGGCAAGATACCATGAAAGAAACTTTGATTTATCAGTCATGATTTGCAAAACGGATTGGTCTGAAAAGCAATCCTGCAGAAAAAAAAATCTTTTATGACTTATGTACGTAAATTTTCAAGATACTAATAATAATTATCACATTTTATATTTACCCTTTTCTAATCTTCTACAGAAAAGTTGTCCTACTTTTCGGGCCAATTCTAACCGTTTTTTAATCATTGCCGAGTAAGCTTTCTGCTTGCGATATGAATTTTCAAGATACTAATAGAGAATAATAATTATCACATTTTATATTTACCCTTTTCTAATCTTCTACAGAAAAGTTGTCCTACTTTCGGGCCAATTCTAACCGTTTTTAATCATTGCCGGAGTAAGCTTCTGCTTGCGATATGAATTTTCAAGATACTAATAGAGAACAATAATTATCACATTTTATATGTACCCTTTTCTAATCTTCTACAGAAAAGTTGTCCTACTTTCGGGCCCAATTCTAAAGGTTTTTTAATCATTGCCGGAGTAAGCTTCTGCTTGCGATATGAATTTTCAAGATACTAATAGAGAACAATAATTATCACATTTTATATTTACCCCTTTTTCTAATCTTCTACAGAAAAGTTGTCCTACTTTCGGGCCAATTCTAACAGTTTTTTAATCATTGCCGGAGTAAGCTTCTGCTTGCGATATGAATTTTCAAGATACTAATAGAGAATAATAATTATCACATTTTATATTTACCCTTTTCTAATCTTCTACAGAAAAGTTGTCCTACTTTCGGGCCAATTCTAACCGTTTTTAATCATTGCCGGAGTAAGCTTCTGCTTGCGATATGAATTTTCAAGATACTAATAGAGAATAATAATTATCACATTTTATATGTACCCTTTTTCTAATCTTCTACAGAAAAGTTGTCCTACTTTCGGCCCAATTCTAAAGGTTTTTTAATCATTGCCGGAGTAAGCTTCTGCTTGCGATATGAATTTTCAAGATACTAATAGAGAATAATAATTATCACATTTTATATTTACCCCTTTTCTAATCTTCTACAGAAAAGTTGTCCTACTTTCGGGCCAATTCTAACCGTTTTTTTAATCATTGCCGGAGTAAGCTTCTGCTTGCGATATGAATTTTCAAGATACTAATAGAGAATAATAATTATCACATTTTATATTTACCCTTTTCTAATCTTCTACAGAAAAGTTGTCCTACTTTTCGGGCCAATTCTAACCGTTTTTTTAATCATTGCCGGAGTAAGCTTCTGCTTGCGATATGAATTTTCAAGATACTAATAGAGAACAATAATTATCACATTTTTATATGTACCCCTTTTCTAATCTTCTACAGAAAAAGTTGTCCTACTTTCGGGCCCAATTCTAAAGGTTTTTTAATCATTGCCGGAGTAAGCTTCTGCTTGCGATATGAATTTTCAAGATACTAATAGAGAACAATAATTATCACATTTTTATATTTACCCTTTTCTAATCTTCTACAGAAAAGTTGTCCTACTTTCGGGCCAATTCTAACAGTTTTTTAATCATTGCCGGAGTAAGCTTCTGCTTGCGATATGAATTTTCAAGATACAATAGAGAATAATAATTATCACATTTTTTATATTTACCCTTTTCTAATCTTCTACAGAAAAGTTGTCCTACTTTCGGGCCAATTCTAACCGTTTTTAATCATTGCCGGAGTAAGCTTCTGCTTGCGATATGAATTTTCAAGATACTAATAGAGAATAATAATTATCACATTTTATATGTACCCTTTTCTAATCTTCTACAGAAAGTTGTCCTACTTTCGGGCCCAATTCTAAAGGTTTTTAATCATTGCCGGAGTAAGCTTCTGCTTGCGATATGAATTTTCAAGATACTAATAGAGAATAATAATTATCACATTTTATATTTACCCTTTTCTAATCTTCACAGAAAAGTTGTCCTACTTTCGGGCCAATTCTAACTTTTTTTAATCATTGCCGGAGTAAGCTTCTGCTTGCGATATGAATTTTCAAGATACTAATAGAGAATAATAATTATCACATTTTATATTTACCCTTTTCTAATCTTCTACAGAAAAGTTGTCCTACTTTCGGACCAATTCTAACCGTTTTTTAATCATTGCCGGAGTAAGCTTCTGCTTGCGATATGAATTTTCAAGATACTAATAGAGAACAATAATTATCACATTTTATATGTAACCTTTTCTAATCTTCTACAGAAAAGTTGTCCTACTTTCTGGCCCAATTCTAAAGGTTTTTTAATCATTGCCGGAGTAAGCTTCTGCTTGCGATATGAATTTTCAAGATACTAACAGAGAATAATAATTATCGCATTTTTTATATTTACCCTTTTCTAATCTTCTACAGAAAAGTTGTCCCACTTTCGGGCCAATTCTAACCGTTTTTTAATCATTGCCGGAGTAAGCTTCTGCTTGCGATATGAATTTTCAAGATACTAATAGAGAATAATAATTATCACATTTTATATTTACCCTTTTCTAATCTTCTACAGAAAAGTTGTCCTACTTTCGGGCCCAATTCCAAAGGTTTTTTAATCACTGCCGGAGTAAGCTTCTGCTTCCGATATGAATTTTCAAGATACTAACAGAGAACAATAATTATCACATTTTTATATGTACCCTTTTCTAATCTTCTACAGAAAAAGTTGTCCTACTTTCGGGCCAATTCTAACCGTTTTTAATCATTGCCGGAGTAAGCTTCTGCTTGCGATATGAATTTTCAAGATACTAATAGAGAACAATAATTATCACATTTTATATGTAACCTTTTCTAATCTTCTACAGAAAAGTTGTCCTACTTTCGGGCCCAATTCTAAAGGTTTTTAATCATTGCCGGAGTAAGCTTCTGCTTGCGATATGAATTTTCAAGATACTAACAGAGAATAATAATTATCGCATTTTATATTTACCCTTTTCTAATCTTCTACAGAAAAGTAGTCCTACTTTCGGGCCAATTCTAACCGTTTTTTAATCATTGCCGGAGTAAGCTTGCTTGGGATATGAATTTTCAAGATACTAATAGAGAATAATAATTATCACATTTTATATTTACCCTTTTCTAATCTTCTACAGAAAAACTTTCGGGCCAGTTCTAACCGTTTTTTAATCCTAGCTTCTGCTTACGATATGAATTTTCAAGATACTAATAGAGAACAATAATTAACATATTTTATATGTACCCTTTTCTAATCTTCTACAGAAAAGTTGTCCTACTTTCAGGGCCAATTCTTTTTTAATCATTGCCGGAATAAGCTGTTGCTCGTGATATGGTTTTCTTGTCATCAACCCAAATTCTGAAAGCCGTCGATGCAGGATAAACTGGGAAACTTGAATACCTTCGATTTTCTAGGCATGTATAACAAAATTTTCTGTCTGTTCCTGGGGTTGTTATGCTTTTTTTCCTGCAATTTCCTTTGCGTTTTCTTTGTGAACTGTCTCCATATTCCATTTAACGCCTTTTATCGAACTTCTTGACACTCGTACAATACTAGTTAATTTAAACTGGGACAGTCAATTTGCCCTGAGCAAACCAGTTATTTTGCCAATTTTCTTTGGTGACAGATTTCAAACCTTTCCCATTCAAAAAAAAAAAAAAAAAAAATTGGGAAAATTTTATGAATTTTACACTTAAACATGATTTTATTTAATAAAAAAAATATTAATCAATGGATTTAACATATTAGTATTTCAACAATAAGTAATAAAACAAGTAATATAAAAAAAAAAAATTTTAAGTCAACTACTTTTTTTCACCATATTGCAGAAACGTCCTTTACAAATAAAGTTGAAAATTTACTCTCACATCTGGCGCCATCTATTATTAGATGCATGTAACTTAAATATAAAAAACTAAAATTAATTTATTAAATTTAATTAATGAATTAATATTTGAAAAACTGTATTAACATCAAGTGTCATCCACTAAAGTTCAAAAAAATGTATTTGAACTTGAGTGAATGAATAAAAAGTATTTTATTAACAATTAAAAATTTGAACAACATATACAAATATAGGGGGAGTGTAAACTAATGGAAGTAAACTAATAGTAAACTGTAATACTGTATATATAAACTGTAAACTAATAGTAAACTGTTCTGAAACAATATTTATACAGGTTTTATCAGCACATTACCACACCTAAATTTAATGAAAAAATGTAGTTATTTCGTCTTTTATTACAAATAAGTGATTTTTAATGCAATTACTGTTATGAATATAATAATATGACAAACAACTGCAATTACTTTATATGTGTGTACAGCAAAGAAAGGGAGTTTATATGCTTTTAGTATAGGTACTACACTTATTTAGATACTATATTCTTTAGAAGTGTTGATATTATTAAAATTCCCCCTCTTATGTTTTTAAATGCCGACTCTTTAACAGTGGGATATTTCCTTTTGACAAGGTAATTTCGTGTCACATTTAATTAAAAATGCAGTGTGTGTTTTAAGGTAAAATTATTAGTAATATGCATTTCATTTGCTATAATTATATTTAATATATATATATATATTTGAATGGTTTCTGTATGAAGGCCTCTAGTTCCCTTCAGAATGCAGGCGACTCTGATCAAAGAGTGACCTTTTCCTGAGGAAACAGGTCCAATCACCATGGCTCCGAAATATTTGCTTTGCATCCAAAATGGAGAACATATTACCAATCCCTTTTGATCCTTTTTAATTGGCGGTTTTCACGAAACATCAAGGATTGCATTATTGCCAGAAAGGATGTTTATAAAGATAAACTCCAGATATTTGTGTTGTTAATGAAATGGGAGGGGATGACGTGTAAAGATATTTGTGGTAACTTAGTTTTTGATGGGATGGATTTGCTGAAAAGAAATTGAACTGTTTGGCCAGTAATGAACCAGTTTTGGTAGATGGCGCTTGACCATCGGAGAAGCACCCTGCACGACGTGATCTGTTAAGTGACTAAGCCGCCTAAAACTAATCTCAAGTCTGTTTCTATTCAATGAGTAAATGTAGATAGGTATTTAAAAAGGATGTTCTTAGTGAAAAAAAGGAAAACGGGGGAGGGGTGAATAGTTTAGATGTGTATGCAGCAGAGGAAGAGAGTTTGGTATGATTTTAGTATAGATAATATATTTATTTAAATACTATATTCTTTAGAAGTATTGATGTTATGAAAATTCCACTCTCATGTATTTTTAATCTTTGTGGTATTTCATTTTGGTAAGGTAATTCGTGTCGCCTAGAAGAAACTTAAGAAGGTAGAGTTTTAATAATAACACTTCTAAAGACTATAAGATCTAAATAAGTATCGTAACTATACTAAAGCATATCAACTCCCTTTCTTTGCTGTATACAACACTTGAAGTAATTTCAGTTGTATGCTATATTATTAGACCCATACCAGTAATTGCGTTACAAATCACTTATTTGTAAAAAAACGACAATTACTACATTTTTAAATAAAATTTAGGTGTGACATGTGCTGACAACATCTGTATAAATATTGTTTTAGAATTGGCAACAAGGAATTAACAAATAACTTGTGTTCACGCGCATAAGTAATATAGTTATATTTAATGTATATATATTCGAATGGTTTGTGAGTGGGAAGGTCTCTAGCCCCTTCTGGAAAGTTGACAGCTCTGATCAAGAAGTGAGTATTTTCTGAAGAAGCAAGTCCCCTCAGCGAAATATTTGCTTTACAACCAAAATGGGAAATGTGTTACAAATCCTTTTATCCTTTTTAAATGGAGATTTTGATAAAACGTCAAAGTGCAGTTGGTCAGATTGAGGATTACATAACTGCTAGAAAGGATGTTTATAAAGATGGACTCCAGAGATTTGTGTTTTTGACGGCGAGGGAGAGGATGACATTTGAAGATTTGTGGCTGATTATTTATTGATGGGATGGATTTGCCGAAAAGAAATGGAGCGATTTGGCGGCGACTGAGTAATGAACCATGTTTACGAGATGCTTTGGTGGATATCGCTTGACCGCAAGAGAAGTTCCCCTGCACGACATGGTCTATTAAATGACTAAGCAGCCTAAAACCAATCTCAGAGTTGTTTCTGCATGCCTATACTTGCCAATGAGGAGATGTGGATAGAGATCTAAAATGGTGCACTTAGAGAAAAAGTAGCATGGAGGGCGAATTGTATAGAGAGAAGAATGATGTCTTGTGAATATAAATTATAGTTTAAAAAACTAAACACGTTTTTAAACACTAAAAAGTTTTTAGTTTAAAAAACACTAAAAACACGCTTTTAGAGTTAATCAAACTATTTAACTTTTAGAGTTAATCAAAAGTGAAAAATAAATTATATTTAAAAAATGAGAGTTAATCAAACGTAAAAATAATTGTTAACATAAGTACAGACGAGAAAATGAATGTCACTGGAAAAGGGGGTGCTTTGAGTTCTTAAACAATATTTCGGAATTTAATTGTGACATTCAGTTAACAATTGTTTTTTACTTTTAAAACAAAGGTTTTTAAACTATAACATTTAAATGAACTAGAGTTCTTACAATAATAATTGTGAGTCAAAGGTGCAAAAATGCGAACATGTCGAGCCAGCCAGGATTCGAAAAGGGAATCTCCTGATCCGTAGTAATCAGGGCGCGTTATCCGTTGGGCCACTGTCCCACGGGGTTTGAATGTCTTAGGTACTTTCATTCTACATGGGTTAAATTGCTCTTCACAAGTTAAAATAAAATCACTAATCCTGGCGATCCTAATCCTGATGAGATAATAAACTCATCAAAATATTTTATTGTCGTCGGTCCTTGATAAGTCTACAACGTTTAAATTAAATCTGATCGCTTAAAGTAGGGCAAAATCGAGCCCAAAGAGTCAGTTACAAACAAACAAACATACAGGTGAAACTAATATAAAAGCGTATTAAAAAGAATCAACTGTTTTCGTTTTGAAAGATGTCTGTAAATGTTTCTTTGCAGCTTAAATAGTGTGTATGAGGAGAAACAGATCTCCAGGTGAAGAAGTGATGCGCCGATCAAGATGACTTCTCAAAGGCTGTGTGTTTTGATCACTAATCCTGGCGATCCTAATCATGATGAGATAATAAACTTGTCAAAATATTTTATTGCCGTTGGTCCTTGATAAGTGTACAACGTTTAAATTAAATCTGATCACTTTAAAGTAGGACAAAATCGAGCCAAAGAGTCTGTTACAAACATACAAACAAACATACAGATGAAACTAATAAAAGAGTATTAAAAAATGCATTTGAACTTGAGTGGATGAATAAAAAGTATTTTATAAATTTGAACAAAATATATATAGGGAGAGTGTGAGCTAATAGAAGGAATTGAAAAAAATGGAGAGTGGAGAATTAAGTAGAGAGAAGAGACCAGCGCCTGGTGTGAAGAACTGACGCCGAGATGGACCTCTTGGGGTAAAAAAGAATTTGCTGGCATTGATGATGCAGACAGTAAAGGAAAGGCCCCTTGCGGTTGGTCCCCAAATGTCTCGTCTTTCTACGAGGAGCGAAAGCGAAACCCCAACCGGCCAAGCCAAACAACGAATGAACTGAAGATACTCTAGCAAACCGATTTTCCAGTAAAAATAGACCTGTGATTGATTTCATTTGACTCTTTTTCGAAGGACCATTAGTACTGCCGTTTCAGACATTTTTACTAGGTATGGGTGAGCTGTTTTTGAATGATCATAAATCTTTGATTTTTATTTCAAGGACTTTTGAGGTTTTGTAGTCACAGTTTTCATGGAAAAAGAGCAGTGGTGTATAAGGAGTTTTATATAATTATATTATGTGCTAATTTGTATTATAGCTCCTGGCGTAAATTAGCTGCTATATCTATTTGTTTATATTATATTATATCGAGTTATACTTTCATAGTTGAAAACATGCTCTTTGCTAATATTATTGTTATTTAAAAAGTTCATTTGAAATCCCATATTTAATATAGTCACGTGATAACAGTTTGTGGTGTTCGTAAACGCATATCTTTTTTCAATTCCTTCTATTAGCTCACACTCTCCCTATATATATCTTGTTCAAATTTTCAATCGTTAATAAAATACTTTATATTCATCCACTCAAGTTCAAATACATTTTCTTTTAACTTGTAGTGTATGACACTTGATGTTAATACAGTTTTTTCAAATATTAATTCAGTAATTAAATTTAATTAATTAATTTTAGTTTTTTTTTTTTATATAGATTTAAGTTGCATATATCTACCAATAGATGGCCCCGATAAACTTAAAAAAGGAATGAAAATTATTTATAAAATGACTTTCTGAAATATAGTGAAAAAAGTAGGAATTAACTTTTTTATATTATTTGTTAATCAGCATGTTTCACTAAAAGTATTACGATTGCACATTTGACTATCGAATAATATTATATGGAAATGATGATATTAATTGCGGATATTCACTATGATTAAAATAATTGTTATCCCTATAATATACTCATTTGAATAAATTATAAAATTAAAAAAATTATTTAAATAAATCGCTTTGTTTTGTTTCATGTGCATATGTTCCTTCCCATCTAATATAAGCCTTTGACAGCATTAGAACCTCTTAGTTTAATTGTGGTAATGCCTATTATGGAATAGTTTACTGCGATATATGGTTATTACTGAGTATTCAGTATATTTTAAAGTTTTGGGAGTCAGTTAATATTTTCTGTCTTTCTTTCTTCAGGTAAATATTATTCATTAATAAAAAATAACACTAAATTAAAAATGTAGCTGATTAGATATTACCTAATGTACTCAATGAAACCGAAAGGAGTAGATTAATAAAATTTTCAACATAATTACCTCGTAGTTGAATTTTGAATTGAATAAAATTCAGATGACTCCAACCAGTCTATTCTGTTTCTCTCACCTCAGAATAAACTGGTTTATTTAAAACTAGTGCATGCCACCAGTGTAAATTGAATTTGCACACTATTTAGCATCCTCACATATGTATGAAATAAAAAGCAAACTTTTACACATCATGATTAGGAATTTCCAATTATTGCATGTAAAAAGATGTTACTGAATTTTCTAAATTATGAAGTTGAATGTTTGCGAGAACGAAAATATTCCTAAACTACATTCATATTTCAAAATTAAAAGCTTTATTTTAAAATAATTTTTCTGTGTGATCAGCAACGTTAAATGAAAAGCAAAGCAAATAAGAAACTTATTTATAAGAAAATAAGTATTCTTGCAATTATAAAAACAGAATTTTTTTTTTTTTCATTCATTCTAATGAAAAGAAATTTTTTTTCCCACATGAATGTGTTATCACATTTGGTAGATAAAATCAGAAAACCTTGCCTTCTAAAAAATCAAGGTTTTAGAAAAAAAAAATATACAACAAAATAAAATATATATTATAATAAATATACTTGAAAAGTAATTTCAAATAATAATTAAGAAAATAGCTAAACTAATTAAATAAATAGCTAAATAATTAAGAAATGGCTAAAATATTCATTTACCATTATTAATCTTTTACATTTGTTTTTACATAAAAACTAATAATTAAAAAGACCAAAACTCTTAATGATTTGCAATTATTTTTATTATTCTTTAATGTTTTGTTCATAAAGAAAATATAGTAAAGAAGAAGAAATCAAAAAGCATTTTAATTACTTTATGGTTTTTGATTTTCTGAATAAGTTTGACAAAATAGCTCATCATTTCTTCCTAATTTAAATTTTACATTAAAATTAATTTAAAAAATTTCAAATTATTTTTAAACAATGACAATTTTATAACAAAAAATTCTGCATTTGTTTTTATTTTCAATTTAATATTAATCATACGTAAACATTTCTGAAAAATATAATTATTTTAAACACTAAGAGGAGAATTACAGGCATTTAACATTAAATGAAGAGATAAATTAAGTTCAGCAGCAAACGTTTACCAAACATATATTACACTACCGGCCATTAAAATTGCTACACCAGGAAGAAATGCAGATAACAAAATGATATTTATTGGACAAATATATTATACTGGAAATAACAAGTGATTGCATTTTCAAGAAACTTGGCTGCATAGATCCTGAGAAATCCGTATCACGCATTTCTGCTTCTTACACGAGGCATCACAACAACTTTTCACCAGGCAACAACGTTTAAATGCAATTTGTGTATGAAAAACCGGCCAAACAATTTCCTCGTTTAAACACATTGTAGGTGTCGCTACAGGCACCTGCTTTGTCTGAATGCGCTGAAAAGCTAATTATTTGCATATCACAGCACTTTCTTCCTGTCGTTTAAATTTCACATCTGTAGCATGTCGCCTTTTGGTTTAGGAATTTTAATGAAAATCAAAAGAAATTATGCAAAATAATAAATAGATATGAATGTAGTTTAGTGCAACCTCAAAATACAAATGCACATGCATAACATACGAGCAATATGTAGTAAAATTTCATGTAGAAAAATTAATGAAGAGGCATTAAATATATTTTCTTGATTACAAGAAGTTTTCATAAGTACAATCCTTTTTCAAAGAACTGCAAAGTTTTATTTCAAAGCACTGACACTAAAATTTCTTCTACAATCTATCACTAAAAACTAAAATATTTCTTCTAGCACATAGTATTCTTCCAGCAGAAATATGATTATATTTTATATTCTACAAAAAAAATTGATCTAAGACAACTTTTAGATATTTGTTTGGAGTAATAGGAAATGTTGTTAAATTAAGGAAGAGCAACTTTCAAAAATTTGTTTTGCAGTAATAGCAAAGAAATGAAGGCAATTTCTGACTTTATTATGACATCAAAAGGCAAAAAGTCTTGTCTTATCTTCTAATTGAGAAAAGCAATAAAATTTATTTCGAAATAGTTTTATATAAAATAAAATATATGTTTGCAATTTATTGGGCTTAAAGTAAACATTACTACTGAGAGTAATATTAAATTATTATCAATTCGAAATATTAAAATCACTTTCATTGAAATCAAAATGATTTTCATAAATACCTACATATGAATAACATTACAAAATGTAATTTCAAAATATATTAATGATAAAAGCTTTTCAATAACTTAATAATATAAACTGAAACTTCCGCTATCATGTAGAAATTTTATTTTACTTTTTTTTTTTTGTAATTAGTAAAAAGTATTTTAATTTATTTCAAACATTCGTTTTTTTGTAGAGTGAAACGGTGTTAAATTGAAGAGGACAAAATTTTAGAAATTTAATAGACTGCGATTGTTTGAGAAGTGAAAGTAATTTCTGATTTTATTATCATGACATCAAAGATAAATAATTATCTTATTTTTTTATTTGAAAAAAAAAAAAAAAAAGTATCTTGAAATACTTAACAAAAAATATTTCATTAAAATTTTTGAACTAACAATTAATAATGACGAATGATGTTAAATTATTAAAATTTTTTGATATTAAATATTAATGGATAAATTTTTTATTTCATTAATAATATGAAACTATTAAATCTATTTCTTTGTAATTATTAAAAATTACACGTATAAGTATTTTGGTGCAATTTCTATATTTAGAATACCTGTTAATTTTTATCAACAGGTATAATTATTTATTAATTATAACATTTTATAATTATATTGTATCATTACAAATAAAATTATAAAATGTTTATAAATATTTATTATTTTTGAAATAATAAATTTAATTATTTTTGCTTCTTAGATAAATAATACCTATTGCTTTTACATAACTCCGCAACTTAATACTGATTCATAATAAGTTCTTTTGTATAATTTCAGCATCATTAAGAAAATTTGTAAATTAATATAATTCTGTCAGTAAAATGATATTTATAATACAAATTGGTTAGGGATTTTAATATTATTATATTTAGTTATCTGTTAATTTATTTTCTGTATTCCATAAAGTTATTTCTTAATGAAATTTCATAATCTGAATACATAATCTGTTAATTCACTTTTATACGTAAATTTCTTCTTGAATCAAAAGATAATACTTATTACTGGTGTTTTTAATAAGTTGAGTATTTGTCAGAAGTGAATATAATATATTGTTATTAAAAAAACATATACATATATTAAATATTATACATAATATTATTTATGCTCTCACTCAATATTTAAAATAATTTATTTTATAAACAAAAATTAGGTTGAAAAATTTTTCTGGCAGATAATTATAATTTTCTTTCAAAACATAAAATATCGAAAGGTATTTTCCGAATTATCATAAAACTAAATAGTTATTAATTATTTATATAAAATACTATATAATGCGTGTAAATAATTATACCTATATTACGAATACACCAATTTATCACATTTTTGTAGCATCATATTCTTATTTTATTCAAAATTCAAAAGAAACTAAATCTTATGCATACATATTATACATTATAAAAAAGCATGAAATATTAAAGGCAGTATAACATTTATTCAAGATTCCTTTTTATAATTTGTTATGCAAAAAACATTTTTGATAATAGAACTCAGTATTTAACAAAGTGCAAATAAAACAAGGAAATATTCGAAACCGAAAGTAACCGGAGATAAATTGGTTTCTTTAGAATAATAACGAAAGGACTGCTTGAAAACAAATGGATTTGTGAATGGATCACAACAAAGAAAGAAAAAAGAAAATGAAAAATGATAGATCAAGACTTCTTAAGATGGATAGAACTATTCAGAAAAGCCTAATGAATCATGCAAAATCGACTTATAAGGAAAAAAAAAAAACAAAATGTACGTACTTAAAGGTTTTGAAGATTCCAAAATGAAAATGGAATATACAATTATTGTATTTGTGAGTGTAATGCCTCTATTGAATAGTTAATTAAGATATTTGATAGTATTTTTTGAAAATATTTTTATCTGAATATTTTTTATCTCAAAATTTTTTGCCTAGTTTGCTTATCTTTTAAGCCAGAAAACCATCTAGAGCAGAGGTGGCTAACCCAAATGATCTAGCAGGTCACTTTGAAATGCATCATAACTTCAAGTGCCGCATATAATGTTATATATCCCTACATTAGATTTAGACCCACTAAAGACATTTTTTGAGTGATAAGTTGAAACATAATGATTTATTATTTTTGTGTTTACTATTATTCTTACATGTAAATATAGATAATATAAAAATAATGATACTCAACACACATGTAAAGAAATGAAATATAAAAATATATAAATATAATTGAAATCATTAAAAAATGCTTATTTTACTAATGCGATATTTGTTTGCTCACGAATATTATTTTAAAATCAAAAGTTGATTTTTCTCATAATTTCGACAGTTAATTTTTGAATATATCGATGCACACATAATATATTTTTTAACACATTGGTTTTCACGGGCCATGATAAAATAAATATATTTTGTAAATGAAAATCTCAAGGGCCGCAAAAATATTTAAAGAGGACCGCAGGCTGGCCACCCCTGGCCCAGAGTTATGAAAAGTTTGAGTTAAACTACGATAATATTAATCCAACGAAGAGATTATAATGTTATTATTAACTTATTTTTTTTAATAATATAAAAAAATAAATAAATATTTTTCAATTACAAATTAAACAAAAACAATTTTGCAGAGAAAAATTGTGATTTTCTTTTTTTTTGTAAGAAAAAAAAAATTTTTATGTAATTGAATTTACAATAAAGAAAAAAAATTCATTTAAAAGACTTATTTTTCAGTAATATTTTTTTGATTATATTCTATTAATGCTATTTTTATATAAAAGTGTTTCAAAGGAAGTTTTTATTATTATTTTCAAGAACGATGAGACTTGTTTTTTGTCGTTTGAATTTAAGTTAATATAATTAGAGTTTATTTACAATTCCTTAGTAATGAGTTTCTGAAAGCTTTTTCTCGTTCAGTTTTGTATTTTGTGCTTAACGGAAAATGAAAAATTTTTAAATAAAAACCCTAAAATACTCTTTTCTGTATGTAACAATGTTGTAATCAAATTTTCATGTGATAATGGAAAATGCATTTCATTGATTTAACTATTAATGATGTTAGACAACTGTGAGTTTTGAAACCCTACGGAGTGTAACATACTTTTGAAAATAATTTTTAGTTATTGGATGCATTTTTATATCATTAATCTCGTATAGCCGTTTTTATTTTGTTTGTGCAGTCTTATATCTTTCCCCCTCCCCTTCAAAAAAAATGGGACAAACTTAATAAATTTCGTATTATTTCAATTCCTTCTATTAGCTCACACTCTCCCTATATATATCTTGTTCAAATTTTCAATCGTCCATAAAATACTTTTTATTCCTCCACTCAAGTTCAAATACATTTTTAAATTTAATTAATTAATTTTAGTTTTTTTTTTTTTTTAATTTAGGTTGCATATATCTACCAATAGATGGCGCCAGATAAACTTTTAAAAAAAAATTAATGGAAATTGTTTATAAAGGACTTTTTACAATATAGTGAAAAAAAGTAGGAAATTGACTTTAAAATTTTTTTTTTTATTATATTACTTGTTATTGTAATAACTTAACGAAAGAATTGTACCTAAAATGACTCAAAGAAACTAATATATCAAGTAAATTAATTGATTGATTAATAAACGATTATAATTAATTAATTTATTAATTAAATTAATTAATATAATTTTACTCGTGTGTGAATATATACATAAACAGGATAATTTTACTTTATAAAATAATTTGCGTGTGTTTATTTATCTTGTGTGTATACTTATAATTTTGCTTCTTACAATAATTTAATTTTGTGTATATATATTTTGCGTGAATATTTAAAGTAATTTTACTTTTAAAATAATCTACGTGTGTATGTAGATTATGATTGAATATTTAAAGTAATTCGTTTTATAAAATAATATATGATTATGTATTTATTTAAGGTAATTTGCTTTACACAATAATTTTTGCTTAATTATTGTATAAAGCATTAATTAATAACCTTATTAAAATAATAATATTTAAGTTTAATATAACCTTAATATGTTTGCATATTTAAAGTAATTCATTTTTACAAAATAATTTATGCGTGTGCATATATTTAAACAAATTTCGCTTTATAATATAATTTACGTGGGTGTATACATTATGTGCATGTAACTAGGAAAATAATTTTGAAACAATTTATTTCATACTACAAATTTTAATTTGCACATTCCTAACTTTTATGTGAATACCAATTATCTAGTTATGTTCTTTGCTTATTATCTCTTATGTAATATCTCCTACTTATTATATTTCTATATAGGTCATAATTTTGCAGCAACTGCTTCTACTGTCAAATTATTTATTAGCTTTTATTATTCTTCTAATTTGAATAATAATTGCTTTCATGAATGTTCCTTCAGCTCTCTGATTTCTATATTCTCCATTGTAGTGATTATTGTATTACATTGCTTTTAAATTTTTCAAATAATTTACCTAATATAAATATATATATATATATTAGCATTCCGCCCTCCCTTTTTTTTTAAATTTTAATGTTTTTGATATTCTCTTCTGTTTTTGTAAAAGTTCCTCATTGTTCAGCTTCTGTACTTCCAAAAGTAAATTTGCAAAATTTTCCAACCACCATCGTGTGTCCATTCAATTTCACTCACATCATTCCCAAACTGTATAGGTTTGGTTTGGTTTTGTCGCTCTACGGTCATCTGGTGCACACAAGGACTAAACAGACCGGGAAATACAGTTTAAAGCGGATTACGAACCACTACAAACATCCATAGCACCTCCCTGATTCGAATCCGAAACCTGTGGTACTGAGAGCCAGAGTGCGCGTCCATCATGGCCACTCGTCTCGCTAGCCACTCGTCCATCATGCCCCCAAAATGTATTTTGGCAACTCAGCTCTAGGCACAGTGATGTGGTTTGGTTTGTCGCTCTACGGTCATCTTGTGCACACTTTAGTCGTTATTGCCGGCGTCTATTTAGTGTTGTTTTAGGCTAAATAAGCCGGGACCTACAGTTTAACGTGGATTACGAACCACCAACAAACATCCATGCCATCGCCAGGATTCGAACTTGAAGCCTTCAGTACCAACGGCCAGAGAGCTAGCGAATTGGCCATTAGGCAGCGCACATTGTAGTATTCACTGGTGTAGTAGTATTCTAGTAAGTCAACGTAGTGATCAATATAGACAAATAATTAAATTGACAGTATTTGTTATTCTCTAAAATGAAGTTCAATATTCCTCATTTGATTTTAAAAACTTATTTTGATTAATTAATATAAGTTATCAATTATATATATAATCAATCAAATGATCAATTAATATAAATAATCATTAATATAAAGTCACGTCAATCGTTTCCGGACCAGATTGCCTAGTGGATAGTGTGGTTAGTTATATATTTAATGAAACTGTCATGAAATCCATCAAGCGATGCCGAAGAACTATCTTCTATATTTATACCGAGGATGGAAAAACAAATGCGTTGTTCAGAATGTCTTTTTATTGGTTCAGCAAAGTAGAGTAGAAAGGTAAAAGCCTCCATACATCATCCTAAAAGATTCTGTTTAAAAAATGCATTGATATAGTGGAAGTGCAGTGTAGCAGACTGTTTTCCCCTTCCTCCCCGTTCTAACCGCTTAATCGTGAATATGCTAAATATGCGGCCTTATAGACTATACGAATGATCCCAGATCAAAGAATTTGGCATTCATAAGAAAAATCAAACATAACTTTCGAATAATTATTTAATTTGAAACATTATGTCAAAAACGATCTGAATATTTTTAATGTAAAAAAATTTATTTGAAGGAATTAAAAGCTTCATAATCTGATCGATTATATATATATATATATCTTTATACATGTATATAAAACCACAGAAAGTTTATATTTTATTTTTAATTATAAATCATATAATCGTAAAATATCAGTGCATCCTGAAAGGAAGAAATGTTCTGATTTATTTTAAATAGTTTGATACTTACATTTCCATCTTTGAATTTCAATTCGCGAATGCTAAGTTTTTGTTTTCTGATAGTCATTAATTAAACATCTCTGCAAAAATATATACAGTCCAGTCACATTAATGTGACAACCTGTCAAAAACCAGAATATACACTCTTGTATATTCTGGATTTAAGTGGTGTGGAATGTGGTAATGTGGTATTAAGTGGAATTCTTTATATACACTCCACTGCAATGTGCTGCCACCTGCCTTTTGTGATTGGTGATTTCACGTTGACGTCGAAAGTACGTGGTGGTCACATTAATGTGACTGGACTGTGTATATGAAGTTTTTTTTTCTTTCTAATGCAGCTGGCAAACACAGACACCTTGGTGTCGGATGCCTTAAGGCAAGTGCTGCGCAGACGTACTCACTTTGCATTACCCAGGGGGCGCGTGTAACTTGAAGATAAGCCACGGACGCGGAGTAACAATGCCCCCGCCACGCTCTACGATCTTATTAGACCGGGACCTACTTTTTTAAAGTGGATTCCGAACCACTACAAACAACCATGGCACCGCCGGGACTCGAACCCGAAACCTCTGGTACCGAGCGCCAGAGCGCTAGCCATTCAGGCCCGTGTATATGAAGGTTATTCTATATATTCTGCAGTGTGTTTAGTATCCCACATACAATCCTGAAAGAGAGAGAGATTATCAATAGGAATCGGAAATAAAAATAACAAAAGTGGTGAATATCGCCATGATTTAGGTCAGTATGAACGGGTTCCTCATTAAAGCCTTCACAGCGTGCAATCAATGCACACCGTTTATCAAAACTGAAATGAATTTTATTCATTTTGCATATGGTCAATTAACGTAAAAGGATATGGCGGTGCATCGTGAACCGTTTTTCACCAAGTGTGTACTTAATTAGGAAATGATCTCTAATCTGCATCGCACCTTTTGCGAAAGTAGATTCTTAACGGTACTGATGCTGGATTCTGGACGATTACTATCCACATAAGCAATTATATCCATGGAGGGTGTATTGCAAGCTGTGGATCAGATATCACGCTTATTGTGTATCGCCGATTAGCGCTATAAAAGGATATCTTCGAGGAAAAATATAACACATTCTGCAGGGATGATTTTTAAATTTATATACATCCAGAAATTTCCTAAAATAACGAAATTCTTCGTTTTAACTATGTAACTAAAAATATATTGTACTGATATTGATTCCTTTTAAATTTGTTTTCCAACATAATTAAAGCCAGCTTTATATATATAGAGAGATCTTTTCTTGAAACATATTGATTTTTATGCGAAATTAAACTGTTTTCAGAATTTAGTGTTCAATGATATGATTTAGCGTTTAATGATCATTTGTATTCAGTAACTAATAAGCTAATTAATTAGAAATGCAGCATTATTTTGGGTAGAAATAGTTAATTACAATATTTTTGAAACAAGAACTGTTTTTATTTTAAATTTTATAACAGTAATAAATTTATCTCATCAAACAAGCTCTAACAATTTAAATTTTACAATTTGATAGATTAAAATTTATAATATTGCTTTCCTTAAAATTAAATTTTTTTGTCTGTTTGGTTTTCATCCCTGTCCATTCCTGTTTATTTCATTCTTTAAATCATTCACTATTGTAACCTTTAAATAATTTTTCCAGTGAGTAACATATTTCTATTAAATTTTCTTGTATTTTTAGTTCTTAATGTCAAATCAGCATACTTGTTTAACATCACCTTCCAAAATTTAACTGAAATTTGACATAGCCTACTTACAGAAAAAAGGATAAAAAAAAAAAATCACTTTTTTTTTTTTTTAAATTAGTGTTCTGTTTGTAATAGGAATTGGTAGATTTTTAAAACTTATATATTTAAATATAAAGGAAAGCTTAATCATTTTGTGTTACAATTTATAATTTTTAAACAATGCATGCTTAATTTTTTTTTTTTAATTAGCGAACAAACTTTAAATGATATAAATAGTTTTAGTGTTGAATAGTAGTTAAATTATAGCTAAAATGGGTTGAAGTAGTTTTTTTAAACCACGGCTTTTAAAATTTAAATTATTTAAAAACCTCATCTCTAAAATTTTTAGAAATGTTTCCATTAATTTTAAAAGACTCAAATTTCAGAATGGAACATATGATAAATGTGCAATGAGCAATGATTTATAAAATTATCACAATTTTGCATATTTCATTATCATTGTCAAATTTAAATTGAATTCAAAAATTTACTCGGGGCACTTACATAGTAACTCGAGACACTTTTTATAGAAACTTCCAGATAACATGCAATTTCAGAAACGTTTAAATTTCTTTAGTTTCATGATGTTTTTTAATTGTATTAAAATTATCATTATTTTGCTATAAACACTTATCAATCTTCTAGAAAAATAGTTTACACTAATTTTAATAAAAAAAGGTAGATAATTTCATAATTAAAAATCACAAAACGAAATCTACTTTTATTAAAGAATTATCTCAACTATAGTCAGTAAAAGAAGTAATAAAATGTGCTAATGAATTAAATCAGAGCAAGTTAATATTTTCAAAAATTCTTTGAAGATTTCTACAATCTTTAAATGGACACGTGGAACCAATTAAACAACACATTACTGTTTTACTAACTATTCCTTTTAAAGTAAAACATCCGGCTTAAAGCGGAAACGATGAAACGATTATTTGACGGGGGTTAGTCAGACATACGCAGCATAATACTATTTTGAAAGGGAAATGTTCAATAGCTATCTTGGAATAACGTTCCTTCTTCCAATTATTACATAAAATTATTTTTTATTTTAATTAAACCACTAGGAAATTATTATTACAAATTCCCCCTCCTTTCTATTACACTGTTATACGTGAATCTGTTTGATTTAGTCGTTTTACTAATTTTCCATGTGATAGCTGGTCATACTTGAATCTAACCGCTTTGTAGTAAATATTAATATTTAGAAAATTCTGGTAGTAGTTTAAAATGCAAAACAAAGGCACCGCAGGCTTACTCATCTATGAATTTGTCCAAGGTTGAATAATTATTCATATTGATTGGAAGCCTTTATTAAAAAGTGTTTATAGCAAATACACTGATTTTAAGCAAAAATAAATTTAACTTATTCGTTATATTTAATACAGATCTTTAATTTATTTTGAGGTTATTCCATATAATTACTTCGTAATTCTGTCCAATACAAATGACAATTTAACAAAAGAAAATTAATGCAGAATTTTTCTGTTTTGTATTGTATCCATTTTTGGGGCTTTGCAAGTTAGCCGGGATAATTTCCTATGAGATAATTTTCGTTATAATTATTTCTCCGGTTATGTCATATATTAATTTCCCTTACATAATTTCTGAGATAATTTCCCCGGATATGTCAAAATATTTTTAAATTATTCTTCGAAAAGAAAAAAAAAAAAGATGTCGGTGTTTCATTAACCTAATAGTTATTGAGAAATTCATTTAAACAAAATGTGGATTAAATAGCCCCACCCAAACAATTCTATTCTATATGCAGATCTAATGTATTGTTTGTAGTAAATTTTCAGTTTATTACTAAATTATAATATATTTGTTATCAGAAACTCAAAGGGAAAAGTTTTTTATCAGCAAGAATTTTTTTTTATATTAAAAATGTATGGAAAGCTAAGTGTATGCATAATTTATTTTAAAATCTAATTATGAAATCTTTTAATAAATGACAATGAAACTTTTTATGATCCTTCAGTTTCAAATAAGGGAGAGTTTTCCTTAGAAAATTATTTTAAAATAATTGAGAGTTTTATTTGTATCACTGCATTAAACCCCCTTCATAATAATAAGCACAATTTATTAATAAACAAAAATAACAAAATTTAAAAAAAGTAAATGGAATAAAAAGTCTTTTTAGTTGTTATAAGGACAGAATACATTTATTTATTAAATTCAGTGGCAATGTTGATAGAGAGCTTCCATCAGCTAGGACAGAATATTGCTATTGATTTTTTTTTTTTTCCTATGAGAGTCAAATACAAAGCATTTACACATTTAAGTGATTTTATCAGATAGCATTGACGTGTTTTATTGTTATCCTGATAAAGTAATCAAACAGGTTTATTTTCAATGTTGAAATAAAACAATCTCATTTGGAAAAAAAAGGCAAAAGATATAATAACATTCAACAATTATTCTTTTTGGAAGACTTATTTCTTTTAAAAAAATTATTTCCACACATAAAATACAAATTAATTTAGTTCAAGACGATCTGTGCATTAATGAAATAAAAATATAATTATTTATTCCATTCGTTCACTTTCTCAATATTTTGCTGTAGCATTCTGTCTTAGCAGGTTAATAAATTAGGCCTTAATTATGACTGATTAGTCCTGAGGAAGAGGGCTTTTCTAAATCCTTTGTTCTTACTTTCTTTGGAATGTTTCCATGCCATTGATTACTCTCTATTGTGATCCTTCCACCCAATCCACTTGCTTCCGGTCGGCCATTGCTGATGCAATAGATTCTCAAGAATTAAAGTTTTCAGACTATCTTTTTTTGATTGATTTACTTCTGGTGAATGTTAGATCTGGTTCAATTTGTAAATTGTTCAAATTTATTGATTAAAAGATAATTATTTTATAAGAAATTCAAATCGCAAGCAATAAATATGGGCATTAAAGATAAATACTGTAATAAAGTTGCGTTCATTTATTTTTTTTTTATAATATGATTTATAGTTATCCAATCTCGTACGTGTGCACCTAGTATTGTTAATACATGTGCTACAAGAATATTTAAATTTGCATTTTCTTGAATGCTATAATATATCAAGTAATTATTTAATACAAATGGGAAGAAAATTTGAAAGATCTCAGAAAAAATTATTTTAAATAATTTGACTGTAAGAAAATCAATCATTCAGAAAAAGCTACAAATTTTGTTTCATACAAAGTAGGGGCTCTATTTGTTGAAGACCAATAAGAGGTAGTTGATGAGTGGTCATAATTGATACATTGATCATAATGATACAGTCCCTGTATTGACATAGCCCAGCTCATGGACGTATTTACTTTCATTGCATCAGAAGAAAACATGAGCATTACAAGTAACATGTATTTTGCCTCAGTATGCAAGTATCAAAAGCAAGTTGTTGCAATCAGTATGCAGTTATAAAAGGAAGATTTCCCTAGATGACGCGAGGTCTTGTGAAACGCATTCAATTTAGGCAAGACTTCAGTAATAAAAAGAATAAAAGACGCCATTATTTTCTCAACAATTCTAAGTAGCTTCATACCTATAATATGGCTAGAAGAGGCTATTTAGATGACTTTATATATAATAAAATTATCGGCAAGCTACAAATAGGACTTGATGAAGCAAGTGCAGACTAAGAGTTTTGAATCGACAAAACGCCCCCTGAAAACCTTTCCGAACCACAGGTTGTGCAGTATGAATGGAGGGGCGAGGTAGGCCAAAATAAATGAAAGATAACAATAGGTTGGCCAATATATCGCCTAAAAAAAAAAGCAGATCGATACCAGATAGCGTGCTACATTAGTCAGCAGCTGGCCAAAGCAATCTCATAACAAGTATCGCTCTTTAACGTCGCTATAACGGTCTTCATAAAGGTGTCCTATAAGTTGTATTGACCTATAAGTATATCTTGAACATTGCGTTGATCGGGGAAAACATTAGGCTGGTGTAAATGGAACACAAAGGCTGGATATCTCATCAATGGAAACATGTGTTCGTTATTGATGAGTCATTTGAGAGTCACAAGTGATTCTTAACTCCATTTGATATATAGAGATAAGTAGGGACACATGATTTTATTTCAATAATATCTGAAAAAGAGACCATTATGGTGATACTGGTGAGAACAGAAGGGTAAGTATGATGAACGGACAAACTAAGATATAAATTTTCAATGATGGTATTTTTACTGGAGATTTCTATGATCAGCGAGTTATTTTTACTGTATCGATGCGAACTTGTATACTTATTTTATAGACAATAACGCCAGGCTATATTGAAGTTGTACATAAGGAAGAGTTCTAAAAATGCAGATAGAAGATGAAAGATAGCATTATAACCGATACTTGTATACCTATATTGTCTTATTTTATAGACTAACGCCAGGCTATATTGAAGTTGTACATAAGGAAGAGTTCTATACAGATAGAAGATGAAAGATAATGAAAGATAGCATTATAACCGAACTTGTATACTTATTTTAGTATACAATAACGCCAGGCTATATTGAAGTTGTACATAAGGAAGAGTTCTAAAAATGCAGATAGAAGATGAAAGATAGCATTATAACCGATACTTGTATACTTATATTGTATACTTATTTTATACTTTATATTGTATATTTTATAGACAATAACGCCAGGCTATATTGAAGTTGTAAAAATGCAGATAGAAGATGAAAGGAAGAGTTCTAGAAAAATGCAGATAAGAAGATGAAAATGAAAGATAGCATTATAATCGAAATGGTAAAAACTCAATCGATTTAAATCCCATGGAGCATGTGCGAGATATTTTAGGTAGACGCTTTTCGGCATGATTATATCCTTTGAGTACACTCAACAACTAAAACAGATTCTCTCCTTGAGGGAATGAGAATCTTACCTCAATAATTTTAAAACATTTGGTTTTAATTATGGAGATAGAAGATGTCAATCAATCATTGCAATTATGGGAAATATTCCTTACCATGGGACATCTGTTTGTTTCCTCTCTCTTTTGGTCATAAATGCGCTTGTATCGACATTACTCTTTCGATAAAGCTTTTTATTTCATTCCATACTGTATGCGTTCTATTTATTTTGGTATTAGTATGTTTTCGACAATCCTCACATACGAAATATTGTCAAAGTATTCGGAATTTAATTACTCTAAGAAAATTTACTTCAGTTTACATCAGCTTAAGTACTTCATGTACTGGATATGTTATTTTATTCTTTAGTTTATTTAATTATTGTAAACTGGGAGGCAATTGTTAACACATGAACAAAAAACAGTCCATCAGTGTACAATGAAGGGAAGGCTGCCAAGGGTATCTATCCTGCAGTTGTGTGCCGTAGGTAAAAAAACAAGGAAAACATCCAATAAGAAAGCTAGTTTTGATTTGAAATATTTGCACATAAGAAACCTGAAGTTCTCACTGTTAACTTAACAGCTAGTAGGCAACTAAGAGCTTTTAGATTTAGTCAGATTTTATTTACACATTATTTATATTATTCTCTATCTGCATTAAATACAGATCAATTGTTAGAGTCAATATAATTACTAACATTTAAAAAAAAACACAAACTAGACTAATAATTCCATAATCAAGATGGAAACCACATGGATGGAAGATGGAAACCACATACTGGTTTGCAAATAATATAAATAATATAAAATAAATAATACTAAATTTAGCTAATTACTATAAGCTAGTAATTTCAAATGCCGTGATAAAAAATTTTTTTAATTTAAATGTAAAAAGAGTTATTTGAAATAATTATTTCTTAAAATAAATTGTGCAAATCAATCAATTAGTTGGCCCACGATTGTTTATTTTGATTACATCGTAAAATTTGCAATGTAAAATAATAATAAATTTTATCATGTAACTATCAATTACGAAACACAAGAAATAAAAGTAACGAAACTGAACATTTTAACTGTAATTAATGATATAAGATTTGTCCTAAAACCTTACAATAAGTACCATACATAGATAATTTACATAAGAAAACAGTCCTTCTTAATAAAATTTTAGCAGCTGTAACTTTCCACTAACAATTATTTGTAGGTGTGAATCAAGTTTACTAATGTAAATTATTAGCAGCGACTTATAATGCTCATATTATAACTTGGATCTGTTTTTAACATATTATTTTTGAGCATGTTCTTCACATAAATAAGTTGTTCCGAAAGCTTTAAAATAGACAGGAGAAAATTTATGCAAATGATCAAATTGTGTAAGTGGAAAATTTTTATAAAATTTCAGCAATGACGAATTTAAACATTTTCTTTAAAAACCTTTTTCTTTATTTATCACAACGCTACAAATCAATAATTTCCATTTGAAGCTCTGTATTTCTATGTCGGCGTTAAAAGGACTTTGAAAAAATCTGATGTCTTATTGTCCTCGTGATGAGCACCCGAAAATTTATTTAATATATATATTAAAATGAGGGAAATGTTTTTTGTTCAATTGGGAATTGTTCAATTTTTGTAATTGTATAATCAGGCTGAAGCTGATTTTCGCCTTGTAATTTCTAATTAAGGTCACACTCCCATAAATTGTTTTTCCATAAATTGTATATAATTCCATAAATTGTTTCCATTGTTTTTATCTTTAATAAATTCGAGGAAATGACGATGATTGAACGCATGTGATATGATATAATTAAGATTTGGTATAACTGACTTTAAGATTTTCGACATATCCAAGCATTTTCTGCTCAAAGACTGTTGATGAATGATGCAATGTGCTATTAATGGTTTTGAACCACTGTCGTCTACTATGGCCTTTGGTACTAGACCAATGGCACCTTTATTTTTTCTATACATGTTTTTGACTTCCGTAGTGTTTTGACATATTAGATAAATATTAATTTTCTCATTGTAGGTTATTTTTCTAACTATCATTTTCAACTCCTTTAAAAGTATCTACACGCCTGTAGTGTCTTCATGACACTACAGGCGGCGTAGATACTTTTAAATATTAGAAACTAGAAACTTTAGATACTAGAACGATATAGAAAGCGAAGCGGCGTAGAAAATGTTCACAATTTCATTCATTTCTTCATTTAGTTATTCTTGGAACAAAAATAATACCAGAGCAGCATCTAAAACAAAATGAATCTAAGTGTTAATTTTTTTCAGACAATTGAACTAATATATTTTTGGAAGTCATCTTTAGTATCATCTCTTTGAGCTACAGGGTTTGGTGACAAACTGGTATTTTTAAATAGATCAGTTTTTCTGAACGCATGTCTTCTGTGGCTGCAATCTTGCAATCCTTGATTGATTCACCGTCAGTAAAGGGTTCACCATATTTCACTATTGTATAAGCCAGGCTGAAACTAGCTCGAGTTGCTGTTCCTTGTTTAGCGTTTACTTTCTTAAACAACAATTGCTAGTTTGGTTTGTCGTTCTACGGTCATCTTGTGCACACGAGGGCTAAACAGACCGGGAACCAAGTTTAAAAGTGGACTCCAAACCACTAACAAAAATCCATGCCATTGCCAGGATTTGAACCTGAAGCCTGTGATACCAAAGGACAGAGCGCTAGCCAATTGGCCACCAGGCCAGCGATTCAAAGATTCATATTAATACTTTCCGGGTAATTTCGAAACCGAAATTTGACCGTAATTCAAAACTACGATATGTTGGTATGATAGCTAGTTTATTCTTGACCCTTAGAACTTAGTGGAGAAGTCAGTCTGGCTATTAGGTTACAAAGTTTAAGAGATCCCTGTTCCATTCTATAATTATTAAATTGTTTAGTTAAAATCAGTAAACTGTTTGTCTAAATCCAAATATATCTATCTTATTTAGTCTAAATTAAAATGCCTAAAAAAACAACAGTAGTTTTTAATATATTGTAATGCTAAGAATAGTTAACACTATCCCCTTTCAACAATGTTCAACAATTAATTTGTTAAATGTTTCGAATCATTTGTTACTAGTCATTGGTAGATTATGTTTTGAACGATTGCCAATGGAAAAGATTTATCAGATTATTGCAAAGATTTATGTTCAAAACTCAAATTTTCGACATTTATCCAGCTATTTTTATTTCAAAAGCTTTTTACAATAGTAATTCCAATAGGATTATAAATAATGGGCCTAAAAAAATTCGCTAAAGGAAATATTGTCCAGTAACATTTTGTTTTTTAATATGAAAATTATGATGTTAATGTCTTCCGCAAATGCTTTTCAATTACACATTTTTAATGTTGTAACTAGTCACTAAATGTTCTAGTTGTTACTAGTCGTTGGTAGATTGGATTTTTGAACGATTACCAATGCAAAAATTTCTCAGTGTTAAAAACTCAAATTTTCGACATTTATCTAGCTATTTTTTATTTCAAAAGGTTTTTTTCAATATTAATTTCAATAGGATTATAAATAATGGGTCTAAAAAATTGGCCAAAGGAAAATTTTAAGTAACATTAGTTTTTAATATGAAAATTATGATGTTAATGTCTTCGTCAAATGCTTTTCAATTACACATTTTTAATGTTCTAGTTGTTACTAGTCATTGGTAAGGTGGATTTTGAACGATTACCAATGCAAAAAATTTCTCAGTGTTAAAAACTCAAATTTTCAAGACATTTATCTAGCTATTTTTATTTCAAAAGGTTTTTTTCAATATTAATTTCAATAGGATTATAAATAATGGGTCTAAAAAAATTGGCCAAAGGAAAATTTTAAGTAACATTAGTTTTTTAATATGAAAATTATGATGTTAATGTCTTCGTCAAATGCTTTTCAATTACACATTTTTAATGTTCTAGTTGTTACTAGTCATTGGTAGATTGGATTTTGAACGATTACCAATGCAAAAAAATTTCTCAGTGTTAAAAACTCAAATTTTCGACATTTATCTAGCTATTTTTATTTCAAAAGGTTTTTTTCAATATTAATTTCAATAGGATTATAAATAATGGGTCTAAAAAATTGGCCAAGGGAAAATTTTAAGTAACATTAGTTTTTTAATATGAAAATTATGATGTTAATGTCTTCGTCAAATGCTTTTCAATTACACATTTTTTAATGTTCTAGTTGTTACTAGTCATTGGTAGATTGATTTTGAACGATTACCAATGCAAAATTTCTCAGTGTTAAAAACTCAAATTTTCGACATTTATCTAGCTATTTTTTTTTTATTTCAAAAGGAGTTTTTCAATATTAATTTCAATAGGATTATAAATAATGGGTCTAAAAAATTGGCCAAAGGAAAATTTTTAAGTAACATTAGTTTTTTAATATGAAAATTATGATGTTAATGTCTTCGGCAAATGCTTTTCAATTACACATTTTTAATGTTCTAGTTGTTACTAGTCATTGGTAGATTGGATTTTGAACGATTACCAATGCAAAAATTTCTCAGTGTAAGTAAAAACTCAAATTTTCGACATTTATCTAGCTATTTTTTTATTTCAAAGGTTTTTCAATATTAATTTCAATAGGATTATAAATAATGGGTCTAAAAAATTGGCCAAAGGAAAATTTTAAGTAACATTAGTTTTTAATATGAAAATTATGATGTTAATGTCTTCGTCCAAATGCTTTTCAATTACACATTTTTTTAATGTTCTAGTTGTTACTAGTCATTGGTAGATTGGATTTTGAACGATTACCAATGCAAAAATTTCTCAGTGTTAAAAACTCAAATTTTCGACATTTATCTAGCTATTTTTATTTCAAAAAGGTTTTTTCAATATTAATTTCAATAGGATTATAAATAATGGGTCTAAAAAATTGGCCAAAAGGAAAATTTTAAGTAACATTAGTTTTTAATATGAAAATTATGATGTTAATGTCTTCGTCAAAATGCTTTTCAATTACACATTTTTAATGTTCTAGTTGTTACTAGTCATTGGTAGATTGGATTTTGAACGATTACCAATGCAAAAATTTCTCAGTGTTAAAAACTCAAATTTTCGACATTTATCTAGCTATTTTTTATTTCAAAAGGTTTTTTTTTCAATATTAATTTCAATAGGATTATAAATAATGGGTCTAAAAAAATTGGCCAAGGAAAATTTTAAGTAACATTAGTTTTTTAATATGTAAATTATGATGTTAATGTCTTCGTCAAATGCTTTTTCAATTACACATTTTTTAATGTTCTAGTTGTTACTAGTCATTGGTAGATTGGATTTTGAACGATTACCAATGCAAAAATTTCTCAGTGTTAAAAACTCAAATTTTCGACATTTATCTAGCTATTTTTATTTCAAAGGTTTTTTTCAATATTAATTTCAATAGGATTATAAATAATGGGTCTAAAAAATTGGCCAAAGGAAAATTTTTAAGTAACATTAGTTTTTTAATATGAAAATTATGATGTTAATGTCTTCGTCAAATGCTTTTCAATTACACATTTTTAATGTTCTAGTTGTTACTAGTCATTGGTAGATTGGATTTTGAACGATTACCAATGCAAAAAATTTCTCAGTGTTAAAAACTCAAATTTTTCGACATTTATCTAGCTATTTTTTTATTTCAAAAAGGTTTTTTTTTTTTCAATATTAATTTCAATAGGATTATAAATAATGGTCTAAAAAATTGGCCAAAGGAAAATTTTAAGTAACATTAGTTTTTAATATGTAAATTATGATGTTAATGTCTTCGTCAAATGCTTTTCAATTACACATTTTTAATGTTCTAGTTGTTACTAGTCATTGGTAGATTGGATTTTGAACGATTACCAATGCAAAAAAATTTCTCAGTGTTAAAAACTCAAATTTTCGACATTTATCTAGCTATTTTTTATTTCAAAATAGTTAGATTTAGGATTACGAAAATAATACGAAAATTATGATATCAATGCTTTTCCACTACATATTTTTAATGTTGTAACATTAATGATTTAAAATATACTTCTTTGTTATTAGATTTCAATAAATAGTTATAAAAAAGAACGGCATTTAATATAATTAACAATAGATATTAAATCATATTACAAATTTTGAAAGTCAATTTTGATGGATTTCAAAATTAATTATTTTTAAATAATTTAAGCATTTAATTATAATATTATTTGATAAGTATACAAGAAATCCTTACGACATAATTAAAAAAAAAACTTTTAAGCAATATTTTAATTGAATTCAAAAAATGAATTTTAATGATTATCTAACGGAAAAAATTTCTTAAAAATTTACTTTGATACTTATTCAAATTTTAATTATTTAAATATCGAAAAATATTTTAGAAGTATTTAGTACATAATCTGTCTTGCGATTATGTACTAAATGCTTCTAAAATATTTTTTAAAAACTGACAATGATTCAGCTTAACTAAATATTTATGTCTTGAAAGTGTTGATAACTTAATTTTTCTTTTATTTTTATTTAGCATTTATTTTTTTTTTACTTCACCATTACTGCTTAATATGATATCAATTTAATTTTTTAACACTAATTGAATTCAGCCAAATTATTTTATCCTTGTTTAACAAATAAATAAATATCTGATAAATCCCATGAAGATTTAGGAAAAGATACGTAACAAATTTAAGTTTTTTTATTTATTTATTTAAGAAATAATTAAGGAAAGTATCTGAAGAAGAACTGAGACGTAATTACAACCAGAATTTTATCGCCAAATAAAATAACGAGGAAATTGCGATCACTAAAAAATGACGCCAGGCCAATGCGCATATTTCACTAATCAAAATATTCGTAAAAAATATTTTTAAAAAATATCAAAACTTTGTCATTTAACTTCATTTGAAAGTTTAGAAGAATTTGAATCCACACCCTAGGTGTAGGAAATTGATGTAATATTGAAGATTCTGATATCCAAATCTAATATATCAAAATTGTTTATATTCCGAAATAGAAAGAAATTGGACTTCATGCATGAATAAGCCAAATTTGGCGATTTTTGAAATTTCACAGACGGTATGCATTAAACTGCATTTTTTCACCATGATTTATTTTCTTTATTTACAGTAGTTTGTTTATTTAAAGTAGTAGTTTTCTTTATTTAAGTAGTTATTTAGAACGTTTTTATCCGTAAATATTTTTTTCCTACTTTTTTTATATTCTACACTTTTTATTATTCTATTCTACTATTTATTTCATTTTATTAATAATAAAATTAATCGTAACGTTTATTTATTTTATTAGATAAAACGATTTTATTTCATTAGTTTTATTAATTGTTTTCAATTTTCAATTATTAATAATTAATTGAAAATTGAAAACTGAAAACAATAATTAATTGAAAATTGAAAACTAAAAACAATTAACTTTTTCAGTTCTCAATGTTCAATTAATTATTCATTGTTTTCAATTTTCAGTTAATTGTTTTCAGTTTTCAGTTAAATAATTACATTTTTTCCCCTTAGATTTATACTATTACTTTCTATTTGCGATTGTATTTTTTGAGAACTGTTATTTTAATTTTGAAGTAATTAAACATTTTGAAAACCTCAATTTCAAAATTAATTGTTAGCTTCATCAATGTAGCTTAATAAATTTGCAGAATTTTTATTTAAGAAAATTGATTTTTTTTGTAATTTTAGACAAAAAAAATAACGCACTTTTTTCTAAAAGTATTAGAATAATCAGTCCATAAATATTTATCATTTATTTAAAATACGTTAATAAAAATTGCATTGAAAAGTCAAATTTTTAAAAAAAAAAATTTTAAGAAAAAATTTCTAGTCATAAATGTATTATAAATTTTTTATTACAAGTTTAAAGATTACCAAATGTATTTTTAGTTCCTGCTTGAATTATTGCTGTAAAAAAGAAGAGATTCTGAGATATTCTGATTCTTCTGAGAAAAAGCCAATGTATGGTCTAATACACATACTTTCATTAAATATTATTATCTAGAAAATTTTTGAATGCATATTTGTTCCGATTTATTTATTCTCCTTTATTAATAATTATTTTTTTATAATAATTTAATTTGATCGAGTCAAATTCCTTTAACTAATTTAACTAATTAAATTTATTTTCGTTTATTATTTCTTAATAATAAAAATCTCATTCTTTTAATTTAAGAAGTTAAATCCAAAACCAAAATCTAAATTCCAAACTTTTAAAAACTCCCAAAAGAAGAAAGAAAAAAAACCACATCGATAAGAAAGAATTATGTTACTCAAAAATATATTAATATAATACTGAAATATAATAAAATATAAAACCAAAAATATTTTAAAATGTAGTTACATGATGCTATGGGAATTTTAAATGCAATAACAAGGACAGATTTTTTTAAACCTGAAAAATTGTATGTATTCCAAATGTTATATACCAGGGATGGCAAACCTTGCCAGTCGCGGGCCAAAAATCAAAAAAGAAGTTTGGAGGCCAATATAAATTTTTCTAAAATTTTAAAAAACAATATACAAGTATAACAATTTAAATATGTTCATGAGATGAATGAAATTGCGATTTCATTTTTAAAAAGTTACTTATATTGAGGTTCGAAGTGAGATGTACTGATTCTAAGGAACGAGGCTAAATGTTCATCTGTCAGTCTACATCTGAAATAATTCTTTCTAAGTTTCATAGTTGAAAACACTAGTTCACATACATAAGATGAAGCAAATATAGCACTGATTTTTCTGGGCGTGAGATATTAAATTTGGAAAACTTACTTTCGATAATGATTTGTAAAACTGTAACTTTGGCATATTTAGAAACAACTGCTTGAGATGATTGTTAGATTGCAACTCACTTAATTCAACCTACAAATCTAACCTCACTGCTTCATAATTTATGTTGAAAGGCATGGTAAAAATATCCAATTCTGTTTGAATGGCAATTAAATCTTGAAATCTGCGTTCGAACTCAAAATGCAGTTTTTTCAAGCTATCTTCATATTTCTTAAGCTTCTCTTAATTTACTGAGGAGTATTGAATTTAACCTCGGAAATGAGATAAAATAATAATTTTAATAATTTTTTAAAAAAAAAAAATATTTATTCAAAAGTAAAAAAAAGAAGATGGATGTATAATATATAAATATATATTTTTTAATTTGTCTCGAACGGCAGATTAAAATTCTATCCGTGGGCCAGATAGAACCTTCCGGCGGGCTGGAGTTGACCCGCGAGCCGTAGTTTGCCCATCCCTGCTTTATACTATTTAAATTTTTTGAATAATTTTTCTGTTTTATTACTTTCCCCAGTGATTTTTTAAAATTAAAAACAAAAATTGAATAGCTAAAAAAAGATATGAAATTTACATATATTCTTAACATAATGCATTAAAAAAAAAAACTTTAATAATTAGAAAAAAACCAATTAAAAATTTCAAAATTTATATATTTAGAACACATTTAAAGGATCAATATAAGTAAGATACACATCAATTAACACGAATTAAACGACCTTATCATTTATTTTAAATGGGTTATATATTTCTGCATTTTTTTTTCATACTGTAGTTAATCTCAATATATTTTAGAAATTTAAATTATCATTTTAGTAAATCTAATAATAAAGAATTAATCTGAATTTTACTGTATATGCTAATAATATTATAAATATAAAATACATTTTTAAATTAAAGTAATATAAAAAAAAAAAAATTTTAAGTCAATTTTACTTTTTTTTTCCCTTTATATATAATAAGTACTTTATAAATAATTTTCTTAAATTTATCTGGCGCCATCTATTGGTAGATATATGCAACTTAAATCTAAAAGAAAAATTAAATTAATCAATTAAATTTAATTAATGGATTAATATTTGAAAAACTGCATTAACATCAAGTGTCATCCACTACAAGTTCAAAAAAATGTATTTGAACTTGATTGGATGAATAAAAAGTATTTTATGAACGATTGAAAATTTGAACAAGATATATAGGGAGAGTATGAGCTAACAGAAGGAATTGAATAAGTCTTTTTGAAAATTTAAAAAAAAAAAAAATGTAAATGTTTTTAATTAAAAATCGTACAAGTGGGTGTTTCTAAAGAGTTAATAATTAATATTCTAAAACATAATTAAAATGGAGAAATTTATTTGGGAAATTTATTAATACTAATATTATAAAAGTTATTAAATTTTAAATTAGCTTTATTAAATTCCTTCTATTAGCTCACACACTCCCTATATATATCTTGTTCAAATTTTCAATCGTTCATAAAACATTTTTATTCATCCACTCAAGTTCAAATACATTTTTTTTCAACTTGTAGTGGATGACACTTGATGTTAATACAGTTTTTTTAAATATTAATTCGGTAATTAAATTAAATTTATTAATTTTAGTTTTTTTAGATTTAAGTTGCATATATCTACCAATAGATGGCGCCAGATAAACTTAAAAAAATGAATGAAAATGATTTATAAAGGACTTCCTGCCATGTAGTGGGAAAAAAAAAGAAGGAATTGATTTTTAAAAAATAATTTTATATAACTTGTTTTACGTATGTAATAATTTTGAATTATTTAAAAATAATTAACAAACTCCTTTTTTTTTCAGCTGGACAATGTAACAGAAAAAAAAAGAACACAAAATGTTCCATCTCCTCCGCCTCCACGTATTAAAAGATATAATAGATCTATGTAACATAATAAAAATAAAAACTTTAAGTTTATTAATGTCTTTATCTTACTAAAATAAAGATATATCACGGGCTTAAATAGTTAAAAGAAAACTTTAGGTGGAAAACACACTTTTGAAAATTGGTAAACTTCAATTTGTAGTGGATTATAATATTTAACCAGAAAGAAATTTTTAACTACAAATTAATAAATTACATACTTAAAATTAAGAAACCAAAGTGATGTATAATTTTTGTTATATATAATAAATATATAATGTTCAAATCGGGCCTGAATGGCCAAGTGTCTAGCGCTCTGGCGCTCGGTGCCATAGGCTTCGATTCGAGTCCCGGCGATGCAGTGGATGTTTGTAGGGGTTCGGAATCCACTTTAAGCCGTAGGTCCCGGGGCTCCTATGACTGTAAGAGCGTCACGGAGCCAAAGCCAGACGTCTACCTACGGGTGCTCCATCAGAACAGAAGCAGCACCCCTCTTCCATGAGGGACACGACAACACCAACATAATGTTTAAATTCTAAAATTTTTCAGTTTGATATATATATTTCAAAAAATTAAAAGAAAACTCCATTGTTAAGTAATGAATTTAGTCTTTCAAAACTACATTCAAATAATATGCTTGTAAAATAATAAGGTAATAATTCCAGTATCTTACTTCAAATGTTATTTATGGTTACCAACCATAAATTTATGCTTGTATAATAATAAGGTAATAATTCAAGTATCTTACTTCAAATGTTATTTATGGTTACCAACCATAAATTTATGTAACATGTTTGTAATAATAATAAGGTAATAATTCAAGTATCTTACTTCAAATGTTATTTATGGTTACCAACCATAAATTTATGTCACATGCTTGTATAATAATAAGGTAATAATTCAAGTAATAAATGTTATTTATGGTTACCAACCATAAATTTATGTAACATGCTTGTATAATAATAAGGTAATAATTCAAAAAGTATCTTACTTAAATGTTATTTATGGTTACCAACCATAAATTTATGTCACATGCTTGTATAATAATAAGGTAATAATTCAAGTATCTTACTTCAAATGTTATTTATGGTTACCAACCATAAATTTATGTAAATATAATATAAGGTAATAATTAGCAAATGTTATTTATGGTAACCAACCATAAATTTATGTAACATGCTTGTATAATAATAATGTAATAATTCAAGTATCTTACTTCAAATGTTATTTATGGTTACCAACCATAAATTTATGTAACATGTTTGAATAATAATAAGGTAATAATTCAAGTATCTTACTTCAAATGTTATTTAATGTAATAATAAGGTAATAATTGTATCTTACTTCAAATGTTTACCAACCATAAATTTAAGTCACATGCTTGTATAATAATAAGGTAATAATTCAAGTATCTTACTTCAAATGTTATTTATGGTTACCAACCATAAATTTATGTCATATGCTTGTATAATAATAAGGTAATAATTAAAGTATCTTACTTCAAATGTTAATGGTTAACAAGTTTGTAATAATAATTCAAGTATCTTACTTCAAATGTTATTTATGGTAACCAACCATAAATTTATGTAACATGTTTGAATAATAATAAGGTAATAATTCAAGTATCTTACTTCAAATGTTATTTATGGTTACCAACCATAAATTTATGTAACATGCTTGTATAATAAATTGTATAATATATACATGCTTTTATAATAATAATGTAATAATTGAAGTACCTTACTTCAGATGTGTTTTTTTATGGTTACCAACCATATTTTTATGTAACATGCTTGTATAATAACAAGTGTATAATAAATTGTATAATATATACATGCTTATATAATAATAAGGTAATAATTCAAGTATCTTACTTCAAATGTTACTTATGGTTACGAACCATAAAAAGGGGTATTGAAGGGGCTTGAAGGAAGGGAACAAATATTTTTTTCGAGTTGTGGATGTTTTCGACGTATCGAGGCTCGATTTAAAGAGGTTCTACTGTACAAATAGTGTCTTCGTTGCTGTTAGTAGAAAACGCTATATTTTTTTGCTCACCTCAATCCTAAGGAATAAACAATTCTCCTCAGCCTGTAAACAAGCGTCAATAAATATATTTGAATATTCAAGAGCAACATTTCAGATTTATTTGCACGATATCTTTTAATTTCAAGAACATACACATCGATATGCCCTACTCTACATTATCAAAACACCGTTACAACGGTGGTTTCTTTACTTTGAGAAGATTAAAGCGCAGTTGAAAAGTGGTTTGTTTGATCCAATCAGTTCACATCCTCCCAAACTGAGTTGGAAAGTGTTTTAAAAATATTAAAAAAAGGACTCTTACTTTTTTTTTTTCAATTCCTTCTATTAGCTCAAAAATCAATTTGTCCCAAACTCGTTTTTAGGTATATAGACAATGTATTTGTTTTTAAAATCCAAATTTATCCAGTAGTGTAACCATGCTTCCTCCTACGCACTGGCTGCAGCCTGATGGACAATTGGCTAGCATTCTGGCTCTTAGTACTACAAGCTTAAGGTTCGAATCCAGGCGATGGAATGGATGTTTGTTTGTGGTTCTGAATCCCCGTTAAACTGTTGGTCCCTGTCTAATTAGCCTAAAGGCTCATGCCCACACAGAAGCGAGAAGCGTTTAAGCGACAAGAGTTGACCAATCACTAGCCTCACCACGTTCGCTGAAACCGGTTTGAAATGCACCGCTTCGAGTTAACCAACTCTCAACTCGAAGCGGAACTTCACTAGGCGTAATGCTATTTCTGACGTTTCGATGTGAAGGAATCGAAAAAATTTTCTGGCCTGCCGCATGTTGCGTCGTCGCTGTCGCCTCGGTGGGAAGGAACCTTAAAGTGTGTACAAGATGACCGTAGAGCGACAAACCAAACCAAACCTACGCACCGGCATGAGCGCCGCCTGTTGGAGTTCAGGAGAAATGGTCAGTTAGCTACAGAGTCTCACTCAGAGAGGAAGTATATTTCTCGTATCCTGCACGTAACAGAGTATCGGATTTTCGGCTTAGAAGGGAATCCTTCCTCAAATCTAAAATTATATTTTAAATGTGCTAAACATTGCTTTTCGTGTGTGGTGTTTGTGCATATGTAAATAAAGTTGTGAGCTCTCCAACCTGCGCGTCAAAATTCTGACCCCAACCACATCCAGTTACAATCTGGTTGCCCAACCTGCACACTATTGTAAGGCACTTAAAAAAAAAATCATTCAAGCTGATTTTCTTGGTATTAATATATAAATCTATATTTTTGACAAAATGAAATAATCCCATGTTAAAATCAATCGATTTGTATCACGAAATTCTAATATTAAGCATTCAAGATAGATCTTACACTCATCATAACTTCTTACAATTAATTTAATTTGAAACAACACACACATTTAAAAGAAAAATTAATAAGTAATGAACTGAAGTCGTACTCATCATCACATTTTTAACTTATAATTTCCCACCTTATCATATCATAACCTTTTTTTCCTATTTCTGCAGATTCCGTAAATTTCATACTTTGGACATTTTCTAACTTTGTAAAAAAATGCATCACTAAATCAATTTTCCGTTTTATTATATAAATGTTGTTAATTTTCACATTACGCATTTATTTTTCTACATTACTAATTACTTCGTATAAGATAAGTATAATAAATTGCCACACTCTAAAAATGATCACGCCAATTAATAATTGTACTTTGTCACCCAGTTATTTCTTAATGGCCTTATCATTTTCATCATCGGCGCAACAGCCCCATAGCAGGCCAAGGTCATCTGTTTTCTGACAGATTTCAAAACAGAACCGGTACCTACGTTTTCAAGTGGATTCCAAACCACTACTATTGTGTCCAAAAAGTAAGACCAACTTTTTTTTTTTCAAAACTCTTTATTTATTCTTCCAAATTTATTTCATCACCTTCAAAGTAATCCCCTCCGGATGCACCAACTTTTTCCAATCCTCAATGCATGCTAAAAGTCATCGACAGGGAATGGCCTTCTAAGCGCGCGGCAATTCACGTTGAATGTCTTCATTCGACTGAAAACGATTCCCCCGATGTGATTTTTGAGTTTAGGGAATAGCCAAAAGTCGCACGGTGGGAATACGGTGGTTGTGGAACGATATGGGTTTCATTTTGGCGAAAAAGTCACGAATAATCAATGTAGTATGAGCTGGCGCATTCAGTGTTTTCGGTACCAATAGAGATTTGACACGTTTTAGGTCCATAATGGAATTGACAGATCCTTTTGAAATTCCAACATCAGCACCAATTTCTCTAACTGTAAATCGACGGTTTGCAAGCACCAAATCTTTAATTTTTGGACGTGAGCTTCGTCGGTTGAGGTTGAGGGTCGACCAGAGGGCTCTTCGTCTTCCACGCGTTCTCTGCCTTCTTTGAACTGTTTATACCACTTCTAAAGCATTTTTTTCCGATATAGCAATGCTCACCGAATGCCTCCTGCAACATTCTTTACGTTTCCGCAAAGCAAAATTTAATGCAAATTCTTTGCTCAATTAATTCAGTCATTTCAAAAATCGCCGGAATCAGTTTCTCAAACACTAATGAAAGCCAGATGTCAAAGATAGTGCCAAAATCTAAAAAAAAAATAAAAACAAATTGAAATATATAAGCCCCTAATCTGTACTGATCTGTGGTACTCCGAACTTATGATATTTAGTCTGTGAAAATCTGTGTTTGTGATATTTTGTCTGTAATAATTTTTTTTGGATATTTAAGTTACAAAAATATTGTAATACAAGCATACTTGATGATTAAGCCTCCAAAAGAAAAAAATGTATACATAATGCAAAAATTAAAAAATAATTATTTCACTAAAATACTCCTTATTGTCAAGTTATTTTGTTATTTGTATGTCTGCTGTCTTTATATTTTATTATATTTAAATACCTTGTTGTAAACATCTTTAAAATGTTATAAAAACTGTTAAAAAAGGATACAATACATGTAAAATTTATAAAAAATGTAATGTATTAAAAATACACAGAAATGTAAAAAAAATTATAAAAATGTATTCAAAAAAATTAATACAGATATTTGTGCCTGATTTTTAAATGACTTAATTATTGACATTGCAAATTATTACTATTATATTATGTCTTCTATAATTACTTATTGAGATTCTTAGGGACGTTGATTTATTTTAAATTAACTTTCCAACTGAATTAAAACCAGTTTTGTATATAAAGAGATCTTTTCTGAAAATATTTTCGCAAGTATTTTTAAGGCCCTCTAATTCTCTAATTTTTAAAAACTTTTTTCCCTAAATATAAAAAATTAATTTACATTAACATCAAATCATTCAGAAAATTTCAAAGTAGAATAGGAATGGAAAATATTTGAAAAATTAGGGTTTTTTTTATGCCAGATTTAATTGATCTTCCATTGAAAGAAGGCTTAAAAAAGAGGAGAAGTACGTCATAATAGGGATAATTTTTAATACCGCATTTCCACTTGTAAATTATAATAAATTAAATGTAAATTTGGATTTCGAAATTTTTTGATATTTTGAGCAGGAAACTTTTATAATTTTTCTTCTTTAGAAAATTTTGAATTATGCAAATTCAGATTCATTTAAAACTTCTGTTATTTATTTCATAATGAGGTTTAGACTTTTCGCAATGTAGCTGCGCCAAGACTCTAAAAAAGCATTACCCAATTTATAAACACTAAAAGAAGTAATATTTCACGATAAATTATATGAGAAACAAATTTTTAATCCTAAAGTATTTTCATAAAATCTGCTAATGATTTCTATAGTCATTAAAATGAAATTGCGAACAAATATTCAACACATTATTTTTCTACCAGATAATTAGTGCAGAGGAAAATATTCGGTTTACATACGGAAAAGGAATAAAAATGGGATACATATTAAGGGTTCTAGTCATATATAAGCGACGCAATTAAATTTTGAAAGAAAATAGTTTAATACTTATATTGAGATTTTTTTTTTTTTTTTTAATTTTTTATAATTTAAAATTTTACTTATTATAAATTTATCGTAATTAAAATGGATTACGAAATCATTTTTTTCCACGTTACATCACTTTGTCTGAATCTGATGTGGTTTATCAGTTTTCGATGCAATAGATTGTCTTGTAGTATTAATTATACCCCTTCATTGCAAATTCCTAATTATATTTACGAAAGACCGGTAGCAGTCCAAAATGCATAGCAAACCACCGCAGAGTCAGCTGCCAATTGTTGGATCTACTTCAAACTTGTCTAAGTTTGTAAAGATACCCATAATGATTAGAATCTTTTATTAAAATATTTATAATAATGTATTGTTGGTTTCAAATGGGACGACCATTTAACTTCTCATTTAATCTTTATCCCGCTGTTTGAGGTAATGCTACATAAATACATTATACGTCTTCCAAATACATATGATCGCTTAATGCAGTGATCAAAATATATGCCTATCTACTCCTTTTCAGAAAAAAAAATTCAGTTCTTCTTTGGAATTATACCTTTTTTAAGAGAGAATAATTTTTTTTTCTCTAATGCAGCAGGCAAACTTTTAGACATGGACGTCTTAAGGCAAGCGCTGCGCAGACGTTACTAACTTTGCATTACCCAGAGGGCGCGTGTAACTTGAAGATAAGCTACGGACGCGGAGTAACATGCCCCCGCAACGCTCTACGATTACATTAGACCGGGACCTACGGTTTAAAGTGGATTCCGAATCACTACACACATCCATGGCAAAGCCGGGACTCGAACCCGAAACCTGTGGTACCGAACGCCAGAGCGCTAGCCACTCGGCCATTCAGGCCCAGCGAGAATATATAAAGATATAATAAAAAAATTTGTCTTTAAGGTATTTATATACCGGATTAAGTCTTAAAATATAGTGAAAATTGTTGCTATGAATAAGAGACCTTGATTCTCGAATTTATAAAAAATTATTTATTAAAATGTACAATAATGTCATTCGCATTACACACAGAATATTAGGATAACGACGGGCAATATGAAAATACAAATCATGAATAATACTGAAAATTATCTTAACTGGAAGAATATACCTAGTGCCATCAAATTATTCCTTGGAACACAACTTTTAAATTAATTACAGCGATTAGTTATTTCTATTTTTTTATTGGTAACATATTTGTGACCGCATTAAGTTCACTAAATATGATAGACGAAATGCAATTTAAAACTTCTGAATACATCTTGTAAACCAAAATTAAATGTAAGTATCTACTTTTACAGACAAAAGCAGCTTTTGAATAGTAGAATAGTTCTTCTTTTTCCATCTTTATGCTCATCATCGTCTAATTTTTATTAATCACCCCCCCCCTCTTTCCGAAAAAAAGGCTATACTCGTAGGTATTATCACCAGCATTGATATCTTTCCACTATTCCCCAAGAAATTGAATTGCCAATTTTAAGAATACATGTTTAATTTGTTTATGTGCAAAATTTATTCTGTTTTTTGTTTTGTCTATTTTTTTTAGAATTTTGGAATTTAGGCATGATAATTTCCTGTAATATACGCCTAAATTATTTTCATTACTTTTTAAAAAATAAATACTTGATGTAAATATTTCATTAGACCAAATATTTATTGAATTATTAGGTTAAACAACTCCTCTCAGAAATTCCGTGTTCTATATTGAATCTTTGATAGATTTTATAATCTTAAATAAATATAAGATTTTAAAATTTATTATGAAATTTTTATTATTAATAACAGTGATAATCTTTAAGATCGTATCTTTCGAATAAGATAAAAAGTTTCATCTGTAAATTATTGCAAATGAAATTCTGAGATTTTATGAATGCGTTTAACTTTTTCAAGATATTATACAATTCTTAATTATTTCATGATGAACAATTTAATGATATTAATAATTCTTAAATATAATTAAACATTAGTATTTTTTACATCTGATGTGATCTTCCAGTTTGCAAATTTTATCTCAACTTATCTATATCACAAATCAGTAGCATTCTCAGTAATTCAGATTCATCCTCGAGAAAAATAATAAATAAATGAATAAAAAATATATCTAACTAACCTTTTCAAGAAGAATCCCCACAGTCAAAAGAAATTCTTTTTTAAATTCCTTCTATTAGCTGACACTCTCCCTATATATATATCTTGTTCAAATTTTCAATCGTTCATAAAATACATTTTATTCATCCACTCAAGTTCAAATACATTTTTTTGAACTTGTATTGGATGACACTGGATGTTAATACAGTTTTTTCAAATATTAATTCATTAATTAAATTTAATCAACTAATTTCAGTTTTATATGGGAGAAATATTCATATATTCAAGCTGCTCTTTCTTCTCATTTGCTCATCATCAATTAATAAATTATAATTAGTTAATAATCTTTTTCTCATAACTAATTAATTAATTAATGATTATTAATTATTCTATTCATTCAATTATTAATTATTTTTATTCATTTAATTATTATTATTTTATCATCAAATATTTTTTATTATTCGTTTAATATATGTTATTCAATTTTTAAAATAATGTAACTACAAATTGGAAATGATATAAAAAATCGTCTGATTTTAATTTATTCAATTATTAATTATTTTTATTTTATTTTCAAATATTTTTATTCATTTAATATATATTGTTCAATTTTTTAAAATAATTTAACTACAAATCGGCAATAATATAAAAAATCGTCTGATTTTAATTTTTATTTTTCTGGATATTATTCTTCTTAATTGTTTACGTTTGAAATTTGAAACGATAGTGTTTGAGTATTCCTGTTAATGTATTCTATATTTTTTAATTTTAAATGATCAAAATGTTTTTAATTAAGTTTCAAATATAGCCTAATATATTTGCTTTTATTATTTTTATCGTATGTATTTGCTTTTATTATATTTACTTTTATTATTTTGCTGTAATTCAAAAGATTGCTGTTCTTTTCTTTTTTTTTTTCAATTTCTTCTATTAGCTCCACACTCTCCCTATATATATCTTGTTCAAATTTTCAATCGTTCATAAAATACTTTTATTCAAACACTCAAGTCCAAATACATTTTTTTTGAACTTGTAGTGGATGACACTGGATGTTAATACAGTTTTTCAAGTATAAATTCAGCAATTGAATTTAATTACTTAATTTTAGATTTAAGTTGCATATATCGACCAATAGATGGCGCCAGATAAACTTTAAAAAATTAAAATTATTTATAAAGGATTTTCTGCAACAAAATGAAAAAAAAAGGAATTGACTTTAAAAAATTTTTTTTTATATTACTTCTTTTTAAGAGACATCTCAAAGAAAATAACCAGCGAAACATTTGAAAATGTGAAAACTAAAACTAAACAATGACTTTTGTTGTTTTTACTCCATTATTTAAAAATGAAATTTGTGAACAGAATTTCATGACGTTTGAATAAATACAGAACAAAAAAAACATCGAAAAAACTTTGATTATAACATAAAATCATCATCTTTTTATTTTATATTTGTATGACAGAAAAGAAAAATTTCGATTCTACTGACATTTTTATTTTTATTTTTTAATTTATTTTATTTGAAAATCTTTTCAGTAATATTAAAAAATATAATTTATCAATAACAACGTTAATATTTCATATTATATATTATTGATATAGAAAAAAAGCAATAAATATTTTTAATTAGTTCTTATTTTTGGGAAAATAATTTATATTTATATTTTCTTTATATTTATAATTTATGTTTTTTTATTTTTCTTATATATAATAACTATATTTGTATTTTTATAAAGAAATCTAATACCAACAATTTCCAAACTGGATATCCATATCAGGTCAGTTTACAAATGAAAAAGAATTTAGTTGATTCTAATCAATTTGGTTTCATTCTAATAATATTTCCTAATATTGATAGATTTTTAATGGAATAAATAGATGATTTTTATCAGATTCTGATAAAAGATCAGAGATGATCTCATTTATTTATATTCTAATCAACTTCTAAGCAACCATGATTAATCTATACAAACACTGAATTCATTTCTTATACGTTTAACGAGTTAAAAAGATGCCATCCGTGCTGCCCCTAATACTTCTCCTGGCAGTGACAATATTCCTGCAAAACTTATTAAAATTCTTCCTGATTCTTATCTTTTCATCTGCTTAATATCTTCAATAGTATTTGGTCAACTGGTAATGTTCCTCAGGAATGGTTAACAGCTAAAAATTATTCCTATCCTTAAACCGGAAAAGACAGCACTTCCCCCTACCTCCTATCGCCCTATCGCGTTGACTTCTGTTATTAGTAAAATCTTTGAACGTATTGTCCTCAAAGAATCATTCACTTCACAGTTCATGATAAATTCCATCCCAATCACTCTGGTTTTATTCCTTTCAGGATTGTATGTATTCATTGTCATTACTGCATCATAAAATAATTGAAGCCAAAAACGCCAAAAAATTTTGTATTTTTTTCTTAAGTTGGATATTTCTGCCGCATATGACTCAATTTGGAGAGATGGCCTTATCTATTATTTTACAGGTTGGCATAAAGGGAACTGCTGCCAGATGGATAAACAATTTCATTAATAACAGGAATTTTTATGTCAATTGGAGAAACTCTGATTCTATGAAATTGTTTTCCACTCGTGGTGTACAGCAGGGAGTGTTCTCAGTGCTTTTCTTTTACCATTTATATGAGAGATATTTACGAGATCATTCCTGAACATACGGAATGCTTATTGTATGCTGATGATATTTTCTTTTTAGCAGCGATCATTCTTTTGGAAAAAGTCCTTCATAACCTTCAAATAACACTTCATAAAAAATAATTCAATGGTGTGAAACGTGGAAATTTACCCTTCAACCAGAAAAGTGTGAAGCGGTTAAGCTTTTTTTCCAATAAAAAAAACAACCAGCTCAACAACTGCATATTTATAATATCCGCATCCCTTGAAACAACATACACGTATTTTAGGTATCATTTTTTCTTATAACCTCACTTTCAAACAACATTTCCAGTATCTCAAAAGGAAAGTTATTAAAAAATTAAATGCTCTTAAAGCAATTGCTGCTAATTCCTGGGGTTGTCGATCCTATCATTTAATCCAAATTACAAATACCACTATTCGTAGTTTACTGGAATATGGAGCTCCGATTTTTATCTCCTCTAGCCATAGTGACTTCCAAATACTTAGCCCTTTATATCATCTGGCTTTGCGTATTGCAGCTGGTCTCCCAAGGTGGACACCTATTCCAGTTTTACTTAAAGAAACTGATCAACTTTCATTGTTTCAGAGGTTGCATATGCTTGCAGAGCGCTTTTTCATTAAACAAATTTCTTTTGATTCCTCGTCTCCACTCACCATTTATCTTAGATCGAGTAATAAAACTCCAAGGTTAAAAACGTCCCATTTCTTTACAATGCTTTTTTGCTGATCTCTTAAACAATTTAGACATCCAGCCTTCTAATTTAATTCCTAATTTTCCGCCAGTTCGAGTAAATTCGAAAGTCACTTTTCATCTTGGCGATTTACCTTTTCAAACCAAACAGTTACCTCATCATATCATAAAACTTCTCTTTGAACAATACAAAAATGAACATTGGAAAGATAGAATCATTTTAGCCTCCGACGCCTCTAAGACAGAACTTAAACATTCAATAGCGATCATTAATTCCTTTTCACAAGAGTCTTTATCTGGACAGATTTCAAATCATAATAGTATTTTCACAGGAGAAGCCCTAGCACTCCTGTTAACTCTTTCTACTTATGTTCATTCTGCTCATAAATATATTATTCTCACAGATAGTCTATCCGTTCTTCTAGCGTTACAAAAATTGTAACATACATTCTAATCGTATCATTCAGTTTCTGGGTAATAAACTTCAAGATCTTAGCAATAGTATTTCATCAATTGAATTAATCTGGTCCCCAGGACATGTTGGTATTAAGGAAAATGAACTAGCTGACTCCCTCATGAAATCTGCAACAGATTCAGTAATCTTTCATTGATTTCACCGGAAGATCTCATCTTTCAAAAAAAAAGAAAGCACAACTTAAAGCAACGGAACAGTGGAAGGGTAGCAAATATGCTCAGGAACTCATGCACTTGAATAATATTAAACCTACACACAGACTTTTTCCTAATAATCGAAGGGAAGATACTCTTATATCCAGGTTCCGCACAAAAACATATCCTTGCAACGCAAAACTCCACAGATTTGGCCTAACCTCTTCTCCATTATGTTCAATCTGCAAAATTCCAGAAACAGTGGAACACATTTTGTTCCAATGCAAAAATATGAAATTCCTCGAAACAAACTCCAAAGTGCTTTTGGTTATAAAGTTCTTTCATACTCATGGCTATTCGATATGTCTGAAGATGCTTATTATAAAACAACTGTAATTCTACAATTCCTACGAAAAGTCTCGTAACCCAGTCTTCTATGGGGTACCCATATTGGTTTTTTTTGTGTTAGCTCTTTATCATTTTTAGTTTCAAGTACTAGTAGTACTTCATGCGTTCTAAATCATCGTCTAAATGCTAAAATGTTTCATCGTTTGATTAGTATTTTATCCATTTCTTTCATGTCCAAATATACTTCTTTTATTGTTATTCTTTTGATTGTTAGAAAGTGTCGACAACGTTTATGGTATTTCAGAAGGTATTTTGGACTCCCTGAAATTTCAAGGTGATTTCAGTGTTTTCGAATTTTTCAATGATTTTGGAATTTTAAATTTTTGAGTGTATTTTAAGGAGGTCTTATTTTCACTTCTGCAAATTTGGTTGACGGTAAAAATATTAGGATAATTTGAGATAAAGCAGCGTCAGCGAGCATACATCTCAAAGCGCCAAGTCAAGTCAAGTCAAGTTCATTTCTTATATTTATCGAGGCTAAGCACCAGTACATTTACAAATTGGAATTAATGCATTAGCATACTAGTCGAATTATACTATGTAATTATTCATTAATTGACTAATTGAATTACTCTTACAAATCAGAAAATTTAATTAAATACGCAGTAGAAAAGGATTAAGCATTAAATCACGTATATATTTACCAAAATGTTGCTCATATATATGTATATATATCATATGATGTATATATTTGGTGAACTGTATATTACAGATTTTTATGCAGGTTTCAAAAAATGTTCAATTTTCAAATGTCAAGTTTTAATTTCAATTGTTCATGTTTACTTAACAATAGGCAGATATAAAATGCTATTGTAGTAATAAAACTTCCTATTTTTGATGTTCTTAATTAAAATGCTATTATATTTTGATCAATATTGTGCTATAACAATGTCTAATTAGGTTAGTACCTTAAGTCCCTATTACACCTGATTCGTTCTGACGAACAGGGATTTTCTAAATCCCCTGTCTTTACTTTGTCTGGGATATTTCCTTGTCAGTATACATTTGTTACTCTCTTGTAATTATCCTCTCACTAATCCATTTTCTTCCGATAGGTCATTGAACTCATTGATTCTCAAGAATATCTCTTATAGAAGAAATTCAAATAACATATACACTCAAGAGCAAAACATTATGACCACCCCTACATTTTGCAATGAACTCGACTGGATGACGTGCAAGGACGCGATCAGGTGGAAGTGGTATTTAACTGGTATTAAGTGGTGGTATTAATCCATGCCAAGACGGGTTGAAGCTGTGTTGCGCGACAAAGGTGGGTCAACTCGTTATTGACAGGTGGTCATAATGTTTTGGCTCTTGAGTGTAATACAACATTTAGGTTGAAAATAAAAACCGTGGTTTTTTTAGAGGCGATCTTAATTGTATATAATCATCTATTTTTTAAAATGTATTACTTGAATTCTACATTTAGGAAAATTGGCATTTTTAAATTTGTGATGGAGGGTCTGAAAGGCCGAATGGCTTGCTCTCTGGCGCTCGGTACCACAGGTTTCGGTTTAAGTCCCAGCGATGCCATGGATGGTTGTAGTGGTTCGGAATCCACCTTAACCATAGGTCCCGGTCTAACAGGATGGTAGAATGTTGCGGAGGTAATGATACTCCGTGTCCGTAGCTTACCTTCAAGCTACACGCACCACCTGGGTTGTGTTAAGTGAGTAACGTCGGTGCAGCACTCGCTTTAAGGCAGCCAAGACAATTGTCTAAGTGTTTGCCAGATGCATTAGAACAAAAAAAATTTTTAATGAGTGTATTATGCATGCATGTAATTTTTGTGGTATCAAATAATAATTTTATGACAAAAAAGTATTTAAAACATTTTGATAATTTCAGATATAAGATCCGAATACTATGAATAAGTCTATCTGAAAAACACCTTCATACATTTTTTGTTGCAATTTATTTGCTCTACTTGTAGGGAAATAGTAATAGTCCAGTCGATGAATGACCATAATTAATACGCGGTCAAACGGTGAAATATCTAGCTAATGATTAACACTTGGAAGATGTTATATCTTCTGCGTTGAGCATAAAAGATGGTATTCCGGTTAACATGAAATATTTCATCAGAAGAATACTATTGAAAGAAGGTTAATACCTCAGAATCTACTACCTACTACCAGCAGTTTTTGCCACTGAACTTTTTATACATTTCAATCATAATCCATAATAGTTATTAGTGTCCCATACTATCAAACTTGTCTTTTTAGTAGAATGATACTTTAAAACATTTTAACTTAAATTTATCAAATATATCCATTTAAAATAAGATCAGAATGTCATGATATAGTATATATAATGCATAGTAGACACTTAACGTGCACAAATTACATATTTTTAAATATATATATATATATTATTTGCTTTTTGATAAATTATAATAAAAGAGAGCTAAAGATATAATTATTTAAGACTTTTTAAAAATTATCAAATAATTATGTTCTAAAGAGAAAGTACAGTTCTAAATTTTTTTCACTCATTTAAAGTTTCAAACTATCATTTTTATGTTTAAAGGCAATCTTTGGAATTAATTTCTTAAAATGCTCAAGCTTTAAAAATTGAAAAAACAAGTATAGTAAATCTTTATAAATAATTTAATTAAATGAATTATGTTAAATTATGTTTAGTTAAATAAAAATTAACAAAAGTATTTTACCAATTAATTTCAAAACTACGAATGCTTGAATATAAATAAAAAAAAAGAAGTTAAACTAAAACAGAAGTTTTATTCTTAACGAAAACAAATTGTGAAATTTTATCTTACTAATAGAGATTCGAGAAAAGTATCCGAATTAAAAGATTTTAATTTCAAATAAATTGTTTGTAACTGTGAATTAGTATTTTCATGTTTTTAATGAGAGAAAAAAAGTGAAGTTAATTAAAACTGAAGTTGAATTATCTGCTTCGTTGGTTCTGAAACTTTTCAGAAATAAACGAGATTTAAAATGAGAACACTAGTCTTGACTTAATATCTTTTTCTTTTTACCATTGCATATCTGCTATTCACTTTATAATAATTAAAAGTTTTCATTGTTTTGAAATAAAAATCAATATTATATATTTATTAAAATTTTATTCATTTAGTCTTTTTTTTTCAATAATCCTTTTATTTATGATAGAAAAGTTTGATTCTTTACTGAATTATATTTTTAAAACTTGACTAGTTGCTTAAAATTTCCAGTTCAAATAAATCTGATAAACAATTGGTCATGGTCCAACGTGCACTGCAATGCCGGGCAGTTAGATAATTAGATTAAACATGACCCCAAATTAGAAGTTATATGTTTCATAATCTCCAAAAATCATTTACACAATGGATTATAGGTTGTTAAGATAGTTGATGAAGTTAAATAATTCAAAAATATTTTATGAAAGATTATTTAGAAATAATATCGAATCTTTAAATTTGTCAATGAACAAACGCTTTTTGAGCTTGAATTAGCTAGCAATATATGAAAAACAATAATTGTACCTCCTTCACTTCTGTAAAATAATTATAATTCGAGTTTATTTTGTTACCTAAATACATTAAATAACTATAAAGATTCTTCGTATTTAACACAATACCTTTTAGTGAAAAATAACACCCAAGCTCCCACGCTAGTTCAAGTTTACAGTCTACTTTACAGTGCTAAGCTATAAAATAACAGAAAACTTTACAGGCAATACAAATTTTATCTGGAGAAACTGCTCTCACATAAACAACGAACCGTAAAAACTAAACCTGAAATAAAAATAAGGTTGATAGAGTAGCAAAATCTTAAAAGACATTCCGTTTTAAACCCAAAATATATCAAGAAGCAAATTTGAAAAGTACATAAATTTCTGTTCTTGCAGACAGTGAACGAATCCCACTTAAATGGCAAAGAAATAAACCAAAAGCTATTGCGGATTATCCGCGTATAAATTACAGAAACGTAAATAGCGAAAATTCACAAAGAAGCTCTAAAGCTTTTTCAAAAAGAAACATGGAAATAACAATAGTAGGACTTCATCAGAGGCAAATAGCTTAAATAAAAACCATAAATTTTTCCACGCTTGAACGTAATAGGAAATCGTGTGTCCCTGAGTTCTAAAGGACGAAAATTCCAATCTTACTGAAGATGAAAATCTTGGGGAGAATCCAAAGGGTTTTTCTTCTTTTTATGTCCTTATCCGAGAAATAAGCTGGAAGTTGCATTTTATATTCTTTTTGCCCAACAATTTGGGTGTTACGGAACATCATTTGGGTAAGGTATTTTTGAAAGGTTGTAACACAGACAAATGATTGACAGAGAAAGATGTCTGTTCGTTTGAAAGTCAGTTTTCCTATTCGCAGTTTCCTAATTTTTTGGCTTGTTTCAATTATTTGGAGATAGATAAGGAAGTTATTTATTGCATTGTTTATTTATTTTAAATATTAGATTCTAATTATTAGAGATAAAATTTCATTAATAATTATTAATTAAATAACAAAAAAAAATTAAAGCTTGCTTTTTTCTGAAGTAGAACAAAATAAAATTAAAGTGTCGGAAGCTGTTTACAGTATTCTCAAAAGCATGAAAATTGTTATAAAACTCGTATTTTATACGAAAAAAAAATATAAACACTTTTTCGAAAATATTTTATGAAATATTCTTGGGAAATATTATCGAATCTTTAAATTTGAGTCAATGATCAAATGCTTTCTGAGCATCGTATAACCGGCATATTTATCATAAACAATAGTTTTGTAAAATAATTATAATTACAAGAATTTATTTTATTACATCAATCCATTAAATATCTATAAACAATTTTTGTATTTGGCCAAGTGACTAGCTCTCTGGCTCTCGGTGCCACAGGGTAGGGAGTTCCGGCGGTGCCATGGACATTTATAGCTGTTCGGAATCCACTTTAAACATTAGATCCCGGTCTAATATGATTATAAAGCGTAGAGATGACAACCCTGCCCAGTAAAAAGAAAACATCTCCTCTTTCGGAATCGGCCAATAAGCAGACGGTAACGGTCCAACATGGACTGTAGTGCTGGGGTGTTAGCTAATTACATTAGTCATGACCCCAAATGAAAAACTTATGCATTACATAATCGCCAAACACCGTTTACACAATGGATTATGTTTATTAAGATAGTTTGAAGAAGTTAAATGATTCAAAAATATTTTATCATTTATCGTTAAGAAATTCAATGATCAAATGCTTTCTGAACATGAATTAGCCAGCAATTTATCAAAAAACAATTCTACCTTCAGTTTTGTAAAATAATTATAATTCCATGAGTTTATTTCATTACCAAAATCCATTAAATATTTACACTCATGTCCATAAATTAAGGATAATGAAGTTCAGGCAAAGAAAGAGACAGAAGCAAAACAAATTTGACTTATCTGTAAAGTCTATTTATTAAACAAAAGGTGCTATATGTTTGACATAATTAATAAAAATTGCGATTTTTACTCCCTGGAGCAAATTTCAAAAAAGAACCTATTTACAAAAACAGTATAACATGGTTAGTATGATGGTTAATATGGAGTATGTCTCCCGGACGATGCAATACAGGCCTTACAACGCCTAGGCATGCTGAGTATCAAATTATCAATCTGATCTTGGAGAATATTACACCACTCATCAAGCAATGCCCTCCGAAGTTCCGGTTGATAGGTGGGGGGGTTGACGGGCTGCAATTTGTCGACCAAGCATATCCCACACATGCTCTATTGATTCAAGTCCGGTGAGTATGCTGGCCAATCCATACGGGTGATATCCTCCAATTGAAGGCATTCGTCTACAATGTTTGCACGGTGAGGACGGTCGTTGTCATCCATAAACAGAAATTCAGCACCCATGGCACCCCGAAACAAACGTACATGTTGTTCCAGAATGACATATCGATAGATGTGGCCTGTCATCGTTACACTCTGAACATGCAAGTCAGTTCTGGAACCAAGAATAATTCCTCCCCAAACGAGCCATCCTGCACCACCGTAAAAATGTTCAATGGAGTTCTCTTGGTGGTAACGGGTACCTGGCACTCTCCATATGAAAGTCCGGCGAGAATCAGACTGCAAACTAAATCTGGACTCGTCGGAAAACATCACATAAGACCAATTGTTGTTGGGGTGTTGCGGTGACCACAATGCATGCTCTCTACCCAGGTTGATCGCAGGCGACAGTGAGTTCGGTAAGTGGAACACATCTGACAGACCTACGAGCATATGGACCAATATGCCCTAAGCGTCTGTACACGGTCTGCCTTGAAACTGTCGTACCGGTAGCTGAAGAGAGCTGACGAGACAGGTCTGATGCTGTGCTCCGTCTGTTTCTTTTGGCTGTAACTGCTAAATACCGGTCCTCATTCGACGTTGTAACTCGGGGGCGACCTGTGCTGTGACATCTACTCACATTACCATCATCTTGGAATCGTTGCCAAAACCTGGAGATAACACGTTGGGCGATTCAAAGTTCCTCGGATACTTCCAGCTGGGTACGTCCACATTCCAGTCGTCCGATAATTCTACCACGTAAAAATTATCCAAATGCTTCCTTTATGCCATAACTATGCGGTTATTGCACTGAAAGGCTTTTAAAGCACTTGTGAACGATATTACTTCTTTGCCACCATTCCTTATATACCCCTATCTCATTGTGACGTACTATCCGCGCCATCTGGTGGTTTCCTGTAATTTATATATTCTTCTTCAAGATGTGCGTGATAATTCTACAGGTGAAATTTTTATTTTAGAGTTCAATTTCTGTGAGATTCTGAATTATCCTTAATTTATGGACATGAGTGTATAAAGAATCTTGGCATTTAACACGATAACTTTTAGAGAAACAAAACACCAAAGCCTCTCACGCTACTTCACGTTTACATTCTAGTTTATAGTGCTAAGTTATAAAATAACAGAACTTAACTTTACAGGCAATACAAATTTTTTCTGCCTAAACTGCACTCACCTAAACAACGAACCGTAAAAACTAAACCTGAAATAAAAATAAAGTCGATAGAGGAGCAAAATCTTAAAAGTCATTCCGTTTTAAATTTGAAAGTATATCAAGAAGTAAATTTGAAAAGTACATAAATTTCTGTTCTAGCAGACAGTGAACGAATCCCACTTAAATGGCAAAGAAATAAACCAAAGCTACAGCAGATTTTCTGCGTATAAATTACAGAAACTTTAATAGCGAAAATTCACAAAAGAAGCCTTAAAGCTCTTTTCAAAAAGAATCCTGGAAATAACGATAGTAGGACTTCATCAGGGGCAAATAGCTCAAATAAAATCATAAATTTTTCACGATTGAACGTAATAGGAAATCGTGTGCCCTGGACTTCTGAAGGAAAAAGAATTCCAATCCTGCTAAAGATGAAAATCTTGGGGAGCATCCAAATGGGTGTTCTTCTTTTTATGTCCTTACTCGATAAATAAGCTGGAAGTTGAATTTTATATTCTTTTGCGCAGCAATTTGGGTGTTATGGAAACATCATTTGGGTAAGGTATTTTGAAAGTTTGTAACAAAGGCAAATGATTGAGAGAGAAAGATGTCTTTTCGTTTGAAAGTATGTTTTTTTATTCGAAGTTTCATAATTTTTTGTCTTGTGTCTATTATTTGGAGATAGGTAAGGAAGTTATTTAATGCATTATAGACTTGTTTTTAAATATTAGCTATAACAATTCAAATTTTTAGTTAGATTACAAAAAACTTGCTTTTTTTCTGAAGAAGAACAAAATAAAAAATTATCAGAAACTGTTTTCAGTATTCTCAAAAGCATGAAAATTGTTATAAAACAGTTTTTATATGCCCAAATATATATGTTATAAACATTTTTGATGAAGATATTATAAAATTAATTTCTAAAATATCCTTACTTTTCTCCTTTGCTTTCAAAGTATTACAATAAAAAAAGTAATGAAGGTATTATTTCGAAAAATATTATCGAACCATTAAATTTGATTCATAATCAAATGCCTTCTGAACTTTAATTAACTAACAATTTATAATTAAAAAAAAAAAATAATTGTACCTCCCTAAATCCATTAAATATCTATACAAAAACCTTGTATTTAACACAATAACTTTTAGACGAACTAAAAACCAAAGCCTCCCACGATACTTCATGTTAACAATTTAGTTTATAGTGCTAGGCCATAAAATAACAGAATGTAACTTTACAGGCGGGTGCGCAGATCTACCTCCCCGTGGTGCACCTGGTAACACTTTTTAGTAGCTGAAAGATATGCAACTCGGCATTATCGTTAGATTAATGAACTCTGTTTCAGCATGTTTTGTTGTATTTGTTGTATTATTTTGTTGTTGTCGTTCGTTTTTTTTTTTTTTTTCCGTTGTTCTTTTTTTTTTGCTGTAACTGTTCATAATCTGCCATATTGGAAATAAAAAAATAAACTATACAGGCAATACAAATTTTTCTGACGAAACTGCACTCATCTAAACAATGAACCGTTAAAACTAAACCTGAAAAAAAAAATAAAGTCGATAGAGTAGCAAAATCTTAAAAGAAATTCCGTTTTAAACTCTGAGTATATCAAGACGTAAATTTGAAAAGTACATAAAATTCTGTTCTTGTAGACAGTGAATGAATCCCACTTAAATGACAAAGAGATAAAACAAAGCTACTGTGGATTATCCGCGAATAAATTACAGAAACCTTAATAGCGAAAATTGACAAAGAAGCCCTAAAGCTCTTCTAAAAAAGAATCCTAGAAATAACGATAGCAGGATTTCATCAGTGGCAAATAGCTTAAATAAAATCATAAATTTTTCCACGCTTGAACGTAATAGGAAATCGTGTGTCCCAGAGTCCTAAATGAAAAAGAATTCCAATCCTGCTAAAGACGAAAATCTTGGGGTGAATCCAAATGGTGTTCTTCTTTTTATGCCCTTGCCCGATAAATAAGCTGGAAGATGCATTTTATATTCTTTTTGCCCAGCAATTTGAGTGTTACAGAACATCATTTGGGTAAGGTATTTTGAAAGGTTGTAACAAAATCAAATAATTGAGATAAAAAGATGTCTATTAGTTTGTTAGAAAGTCAGTTTTCCTTTTCGCAGTTTTATAATTTTTTGGCTTGTTTCAATTATTTGAAGGTAGATAATGGAGTTTTATTTATTTCTTTGGTTTCCTTAATTTTAATTTTAATTTATTTCTTTGGCGATTTTTAAGTACTACAAATATTTATAAAACGAACATTGCTTTTTTTTATTGTATTATTAATCAGATTGAAAGCACTTTCTTTTTCCTGTAGTAGTACAAAATAAAAAATAGAGTATGAAAAGCTGTTTTCAGTATTCTCAAAAGCATGAAAATTGATATAAAACTGTTATTTATATGACAAAAATATATATTATAAGCTCTTTTTTGATGAAGATATTTTAAAAAGTTTTTCGACAATATCATCGTTTTTTCACCTTTGCTTCCAAAGTATTAAAATTAAAAAAAGTAATGAAAGTTTTTATTTAGAAAAATATTATCGAATCTTTAAATTTCATTCATAATCAAATGCTTTCTGAACTTGAATTATCTAGCAATTTATCAAAAAAATTCATTGTACCTCCTTCAGATTTGTAAAATAATTAATTACATGGGTTTATTTTATTACTTAATTCCATTAAATACCTATAAAGAATCTCAAGAATCTAGAATCAAGAATCTAACTGTTCGAGAAACAAAACACCAAAGCCTCTCACACTACTTCACGTTTACAGTCTCGTTTATAGTGATAGGCTATAAAATAACAGAAAACTTTACAGGTAATACAAATTTTCTGGAGTAACTGCACTCACCTATACAACGAATCGTAAAAACTAAACCTGAAATAAAAATAAAGTTCGATAGATTAGCAAAACTTAAAAGACATTCCGTTTTAAACCCAAAGTATATCAAGAAGAAAATTTGAAAAGTACATAAATTTCTGTTCTTGCAGACAGTGAACGAATCCCACTTAAATGGCAAAGAAATAAACCAAATCTTCTGCAGATTATCCGCCTATAAATTACAGAAACCTTAATAGCGAAAATTCACAAAGAAGCCCTAAACCGCTTTCAAAAAGAGTCATGGAAATAACGATAGCAGGACGTCATCAGTGGCAAATAGCTTAAATGAAATCATAAATTTTTCCACGTTTGAACGTAATAGGAAATCGTGTGTCCCAGAGTCGTAAAGGAAAAAAATTCCAATCCTGCTAAAGATGAAAATCTTGGGAGAATCCAAATGGCTTTTCTCCTTTTTATATCCTTATCCGATAAATAAGCTGGAAGTTTCATTTTTATATTCTTTTTGCCCAGCAATTTGGGTGTTACAGAACATCATTTGGGTAAGGTATTTTTGAAAAGTTGTAACGAAACCAAATTATTGAAAGACAAAGATGTCAGTTCGTTTGAAAATCAGTTTTTGTTCGCAGTTTCATAATTTTTGGATTGTTTCAATTATTTGGAGATGGATAGGAAGATATTTATTACATATTTTATTTGTTTTAAAATGTTATTTATATGGCAAAAAGTATATATTATAAATATTTTTTAGTGAAGATGTTTTAATTTTTTTTTTATAAAATATTCACATTTGCTTCCAAAGTATTACAATAAAAATAATTAATGAAGGTATTTCGAAAAAAAATATTATCGAATCTTTAAATTTGATTTATAATGAAATGCCTTCTGAACTTGAATTAACTAGCAATTTATCAAAAACTATAATTGTACCTCCTTCAGATTTGTAAAATAATTATAATTCCATGAGTTGGTTTCATTAACTAAATCCATTAAATACCTGTAAATAATATTGGTTTTTAACACAATAACTTTTAGAGAAACAAAACACCAAAGCCTCACACTTTACTTCAAGTTTACAGTCTAGTTTATAGTGCTAAGCTATAAAATAACAGAACTTAGGTTTACAGGCAATACAAATTTTTTCTGGAGAAATAGCACTCACCTAAACAACATACAGTAAAGCTTAAACTGAAAAAAAAAAAGTCGATAGAGTAGCAAAATCTTAAAAGGCATTCCGTTTTAAACTGAAAGTATACCAAGAAGCAAATTTGAAAAGTACATAAATTTCTGTCCTTGCAGACAGTGAACGAATCTCACTTAAATGGCAAAGAAATAAAAACAAAGCTACTGAGGATTACCCGCGTATAAATTGCAGAAACCTTAATAGCGAAAATTCACAAAGAAGCCGTAAAGCTCTTTTCAACAAGAACCTAGAAATAACGATAGCAGGACTTCATCAGTGGCAAATAGCTTAAATAAAATCATAAATTTTCCAACCTTGAACGTAATAGGAAATCGCGTGTCCCTGAGTCCTAAAGGAAAAAGAATTCCAATCCTGTTGAAGATGAAAATCTTGGGGAGAATCCAAATGGTTTTTCTTCTTTTTTATGTCCTTACCCCATAAATAATCTGGAAGTTGCATTTTATATTACTTTTGCCCAGCAATTTGGGTGTTACGGAACATCATTTGGGTAAGGTATTTTTGAAAGGTTGTAACAAAGGCAAATGATTGAGACAGAAAGATGGCTGCTGGTTTGAAAGTCAGTTTTTGTTCGCAGTTTCATCATTTTTCTCTTGCTTCATTTATTTGGAGATAGATATGGAAGTTATATGTTATGTTGTTGATTAATTTTTAAATATAACAGATAACAATTCAGATGTATTATTAATTAAATTACAAAAACTTGAAACTTGGTTTTTCTTGAAGTAGAACAAAAATTGAAGTATGAGAAAGTTTGCCCTTTATAAGCTATCCTTTTATAAGAAAAAAAAGGATATTGTAAGCAATTTTTTTTTTTTGCTAAAGACATAACAAATTTTTCTAAAATATTCTCATTTTTTTCTCCTTTGCTTCCAAAGTATTTCAATAAAAAAGAAATGAAGGTATTATTTTGAAAAATTTAACTTTCTTAAGTGAATGTTTAAATAAACATTATATAAATAGCTGTATTATTTCGAAAACAATATTCAAATTAAGAATTTTTGTCTAAATAAAACAAAATTTCAGTTTCTAAAATCTTAATTTCAATTTCTCAACTTAATTTTTTGTATGACACTTTTCAACTCTGAAAACAGTTAGCTAAAAAAAAAAAAATATTGTTATTTTATTTATATTAGAATAATTATTTTAGAAAGCTTACAAAAAACCTGAACAAGTCTTTTTGTGTATGTGTTTATTTGTTAATTTCTATAACATGTAGAAATAGAAGAAATTTTCATGAGTGTTTTCTTCTTATGATTATTACTCTTTTATAATTATTACGTAATAACGAATTGATTAAAATTTTTTGTTGTTGATGTGTCTAATCCCTCAGTGTCCTGCAGTGCAGGACGGACATCCCATGAGTAATCTACCCATGGATGGAGGGAAGGGAGCAGCTTCTTGTTGTGATGGTGCACCCATAGGTAGAAATCTGACTTCTGCTCGGAATTCTAAAGAAAGAGGGCTGTGCCTTTCGGAAATATTTTTAGAGGAACCAGTTCGCATTTGTCTATCGTATGGGGATGAAACCCTGGAAAACTCCACCGGGTGGTCAGGCAAAATAGACTAGATGCTGATCAAAAACGTTATGGAGCCTCCTCGTTTTTTAAAACAGTGTCTGCAATAAAGCCGCTAGTGGGTTGAATCTTGGCCCTAATGCCTCAATGGCAATCACATTGTCATTGAGCCACGATTCCGGCACTGATTTAAATCCATCATAGAAGTGGAATACTGTTTTTAATTACAGTCTTCTGATTTGATTTCATACAACATGGCGGTGAATTCATGACATAGCATTCGAATGGCATATGTTTATCAAATTCAGCGTTACTCAGGGGCATCACGGGGCAGAGAACCGCACTAACATTTTGGAATTTTGAAAAATAAGAAAATACCGTCTTAAAGGTTCACCTGGAGGATCAGATCTCAGACGGATTTACCATGTTAATCTTTAATATAGACAAGTAAGCTCTCGGATCAATATTACTTGCCCGGGTTTCGAAAAAAAATTCCTTATACAGAGAATCCACCGGCTATCCACCAGGTCATTCCGACGACAAAAAGCAAGTTGTTCCACGCATATAAATGAATTGTTCTCAAACATGTTATAAAAATAACGCCGTAAAATGATAATTTTTATGTGATTTTAAAAGTTAATCTTTTTGAAAAGAAGACAATTCAACATCAAAAATGCAGTATAAATAGAAATAGCAGAAAGAAATAGAAATAAAACAAATAGAAATATACTTTACTTAAAGAGAAATAACATTTTCAAAAGTCAATAATTCACGGATAGTAGATATTAGACATGCATTCGTAATCAATCAAAGAAGTGACTAAAAAAAAGTCATGTTTTTTTTTTTAATGGAAATATTGTTACTTCTGGCTTTTTTTTATCCTTTTTTACCCTCGTTTTCATTCACAATATTTTATAACTAAGTATTCTAACATCTTGTTACCGTTTATAAGTAAAAATTCATAAATACAATTTGTTTCAAATATCACATTGAAATCATGAGGTAAAAAAACGTTTTAGAATTTTATTTACATTTCCACCTCATTATACTTGATTATAGGAAAGTTCGATTCAAGAACTTTCATATGTAATGAAATGTATCGGGAAACAATTAAAAAGTTATCTTAATTTAAAATGGGTAGATTTCAATGAAATATAAGTTTTAGCATTGAGATGTATCAATATTTAACCTTGTATTGATCAAGTGACTTTTAATTAGCACAGGAAATGTATATTTAGATATCCATTTTCAATTTTCTAAAAGTATTCCCTTCTTTTTAACAATAAATATTTAATCTAATGGATTGATTAGATGAATCGAAATATTTTCAAAATAATGTAGATAGCAAAGGTCCATGCCAATTTAACTTTGAGTAGAAAACATCTAGTTCATGCAGATATTTAGTTAATAAATATAAAGCAATAAAAATTTATAATAAAATTATAAAATATAAAATTTTATGCTTAATTTTATGAATAATAAATTAATATTAATAGAAAATTTTATATTAATTGCATATAAGACTTATAATTTAATGCTAGAAAAATTCAACGTATCTTAACACATTAAGTAAAGAAAAATAAAGTAGAAATTAATCAAATGAAAAATACAGCTAAAGCTATTTTATTCTTTTTACGAAAATAGATTGAGACAGTCAGGCATAAATTTGTATTGTAAAAGGGCTAAATAAAATATTTAAAAAAATTTAATAATTCATAATTTTGTTTTGGTGCCTGATGACCGAGTAACCAGCGTTCTGGACCTCGGTGGCACACTTTCGAGTTCAAGTCCCGGAGGTGCCATGGATGTTTGTAGTGGTTAGGAATCCACTTTAAACCGCAGGTCTCGGTCTACCATATGACTGTAAAGCGTCGGTCTTAGGGCTGACAATTCTACCCTTAAAAGAAAACGTGTTCTAAAAATCTGCCAGTAGGCAGATGGTGTTGGCCCTACCATGGGGCAGTTGCGCCAGTGAAGAAGAATACTTGTTTA